>JBANCZ010001392.1:0-22068 GCA_037040025.1 Sphaerogastrella javana | reverse complement strand
ATATTATATTGATTATATAATTTCATTATATTAGGTAGGGGGGAAGTTCTGCACTGCGGCCTGCTGGGACGAGGCCTATTGTGCCCAATTTCATTCATATAATTTCATTATATAAACGTATCAGTAATATTATGTAGTTTTAAGATATTTCACAAACACATTTACGTTGATTTCTCTCTCTCTCTCTCTCTCTCTCTTTTTCTGTCTCTCTCAGCTCAAAGATCTCTATATAAGAAATAGAAGCTATAGAGTGCCCTCGATTTTTGATACCATTCACCACCTACATATTAAATATTATGTTAAATTGTAAAACATTCATTTGGAAATATTATTAGGCACTTTTACTAGGATTTCCGCGGGAATTCACAAGTACTTGTGCACCGTATAAGCATGACAATGGTGTAGTTATTTAAGATCTAGCTAGAATCCGGAATCCCCCTAATGCCGTTAATGGCATTTCCATTGCGGATAATTACGGGGGTTGTCGCACAATTAGAACTCTGTCTTGGCTTATTCACGCCTTTAAATTTGCATTTACCCCCGTCAACAGCAGCAACACACACAAGCAAACACACACACACACATATGCACACACACACATATGCACACACACACATACATGCAAACAATTTGATTACACAAGTCTTTACTCTGCAGCCCTGGAAAGATTTCAGCTGCAGCTCTGCCATGTAAATCATGATGCCAGCCAGTTGACAGGCCCAAACAGCAGCAGTAGCAGCACTGTGTGTGTGTGTATGTGTGTGTGTGTTTATATGTGTGTGTGTATGTGTGAGTGTGGAAGATTCGTCAGATTCGCATAATTAATTGCAAAAGCTTAAAGGGGGCAGCTTTCTGTGAGCTTAGAACAAGCACAGCAACCTGAGCCATAGACGCAGCGCTGGAATTTTGATTGTGTGTGTGTGTGTGTGTGTGTAGGTGTAATGGAGGAGGAGGGGCAACATTGATATGGCTTGCAAGCATGGGTGTAGCGATTTGTGAACGTAATCAGTAAAGGGGGGTAAGAGAGAAGCAGAGCGAGAAGGAAAGCAGCAGAGTAGCAGCAAAAGGCAAGGAGTGTAAAGTGAAAAGAGAGAGAGACAGAGAGAGTGAGAGAGAGAGTGAGAGCTTAAGCAAAGCAATGTAAGCAGTGTCAGGCATATGCCGAGAGAGCAAACGAATGAGAGGAGCAGACAGTGAGCAGGGGGGTGAGAGAGCGGGAGCATGGCAGCCCTTTCGCTGTCCATGTATATGTGTGTATGTATATTCGTTTATCCTTGAGTGAGTGTGTGTGTGTGTGTGTTGGTTGTGCACACCTTTTGCCTTTGGCTTCTGCTGCTGCTTCTGCTGTGGCATTTGGATGGCACAAAATTAATTGCTTTTGTCATTATACGGAATCTTGACGACGCCTCGTTTCTAATTTAATGTAGTACCAGTGCTGCTGACTGTGGCCCAGGGGGGGTGAGGGTACGTTTGTATTGTGGGAAGCAACCTAACATTGCCCCAAGGTGTCTTGGCATGTGTATAGTGCTGGCGAGCAGGGTGAGGGTGGGGGGGGGGGGTATATCATTGCTGTTGTTGTTGATTTGTGATTTATGAAGATTAATTTATTGCTAAATAGTTGAGCATAATTTATTTAACATTGATTTTGACTTGGATTAGTTTTACAGTTAACCCACCAGCCACACCCACAGCCACCATCCAACGCCCCTTTTGCACCTGTACAGCGTTTATCCAGTGCTGGATAATGGATGGAATTGGAGTAAATTGCTAAAAGTTACGGTCAATTTTGGCATTGTTCAGGCATCGACAGTACTTAAACTAAGATTTAATATAGTTAAATCGAATATGGTTTAAGCTATTATCGAGCCAACTTCACTGAACTAAGGCTAGGTTAGTTTTAATTTATCGAACGGTATAGTAGATATAGAGGTTAAAACTTGTCATCGAACCTGCAACCCCACAACTTACCTTTGATTTCATTATCGATTTCTGCAGATGAACCTATGTATTCTGTTTTCTATCGATTGAAATTTTTAATGCTGTTCCGTAATTGAAAATCTCCCCAATTTTCCCCAAGTCTGAACTGTAAATACGGCCTGGGCCATAAGCAAAACTACAGCTGCAATTAGGCTAAAGCATAAACCCCTTGATGTCAGAGGAATCGTCAGCTAGTTAACCTCAAACCAGATGCTAATTAAGGCCGCTCTGAGTCGTGTGTTTTGGAGTCGCTTAATGGTTTGTTTTCGGTTGACAACTTTTCGTCTCTGGGCACTCGGAACACTCAACATTTGCATACAGTTACAAAATGTGGTTTAGCTTCCGTAGTGGAGGATGGTTGGGAGTTGTCTTTATAAAGTGGCCTAACAACTAATTGAAAACAATTAGATGAAAACTTTCGACCGTTGACCACAAAATGTTTATGCATTTAGTTTGAAGTTAAGTGCAAATAGTTTTAATTAAATTTTCTAGCCCAAAATGAAATTATGACAGCATAGCAGAAATTGCATTACTTGAAGTTCAAATTGTAGTGGAAGATGGAGTCGGAGTTGGAGTAGTAATTGTTAGGGCTATGCCTCAAATCCCATGAGGTGCCACAAATCTCTGGGAACGGTTGATGCTGCTGCACTTGCTCAAAAATAATAACTAATCATAATCATACTTAAAGTGAAAAAAAAATCTTGGCTATCATTTCATGGGAATCTTTTTGCCTTTTTGTGCCGAGGCACGTGGCCAGCCACGCACTTTGATTAGCAGCAACTCTTGGCACACACCCCCAAAGCAGCAACACACACTCCCCTCCCACTCACTCTCACTCCCAGCCAACAAACCTGCAACACCAGCCACCACCAGAACGACAATCACTCGGCTGCAGCAATCAGATCCAATTGCACTTGACTAAAAAGGCAGGAAGGATCACCAGCAGCAACAGTCGCAGTCACAGCCATAGTCTCAGGATTACAGGGTGCGTTATGGGTATGGCCACTTGCCACTTGCCTCTTGCCACTTGCCAGTTGCCACTTGACGCGTGTTGCACGTTGTGGGAAGCTTTTTTCGAGTGTCAAATTTTGATGACTCTGTCTGATTTCCATGTCTGTGTGCGCAATGCCCTTAATGGAAGCCACTTGTTTCCACTCTGCTCCTGTTGCAAATTAACGGGATTTGTTTTTCAAATACACACACACACATACACATTTAACAGAATATGTGCAGCGTCATGTGGTCCACAAAAAAAGAAAGACAGAAAATGTAAACAAATGACAGAGCATCCACTTGACAGTTTAGTCAAGCTTTTGTTATCGATCTGCTGGCAGATTTATCGAACGACCGCCACAACAGCTGACCAGTGCCCCCACCCACGTAAAAACAGCTGAGCGGCGCCCACGCACGACATTGAACAAATGCAAAGCGCAAAAAAAAAAAAGATGCGCCATTCACAGAGAGCGGACTGGGAATAGTTCGTTCTAGTGCGTTCACAAACCACCAAAGACAAGCACCAACACCAACTGAGTTTGTGCATGTGTGAGTGTGAATGAAATAAATAAACGAACAATTGCCATTTGATGCTGCGACAAAAGAAAAAAAAATAAAAATAAAAAAAAACATGAGTAACTGGAGTCATGTGTTTGCATTTTGTGGCCATTTGTGCTAATATCAATTGGATTGAATGGCAAAGACAGCGAGAGAGAGAGAGAGAGTCTGCTTTGGCAGTCTGCTGCACATAATCGCATTTCGTTTTGTTTCATATTTCAAACAGAGTGGCAACACTTGCCAACAAAAGCGCACTCAAATCCCAGTGAATCGAATAAGAAATTGTCGAAATAAAACTGAACTGATTACTGCTGTTGCTTTTGTTGCTATTGTTGCTATTGCTGCTATTGCTGCTGCTGCTGCTGCTGCTGCTGTATTTGGCAAATGCGAAAATGGGCAAATGTGATTTATGCGCTGCGCTTTTATGTAAAAATGTCAGCAACAATTTAGCCAGGCCAGTCACAAATTAACTGCCAAGGCGCTATCCACGCTCAATGCTCTCCTCACCACTCTCCTCTCTCCACTCTCCGCTGAACGCTCTCCTCTCTACACTCTACGCTGCTTTGTGAAAGTCGAGACGTGTCTCGTAATTCAATATCAGCGCAGCATAGCCTGTCCTACATAGCCTAGACTCCTCTCTCTCTCTCTCTCTCTCTCTATGCCTTTCTCTCTCACTCCGTGTAGCCCTATTTCAAGTGTGCCTGGCGCAGAGGTCACATTTGGCATTTGGCTGGCTGTGGGGCACTGAAAGTATTCCCATGTGTCTGCCGCTGCTGCTGCTGAGTAATTTTCTACCCTTGGCACTAAGCATTATTATTGTGCATTAGAGTACTAATAAACAGCTACTCAGCAGCAATGCTGCTGTCTCGCTCTCACACTCTCACGCTCTCTCTCTCACTCTGCTTGTTGCTGATCTCTTTTATGCATAGTTTATTGCGCCTCCATTGGGCTTTTACCTTCTACGTGATTTGCGGCAATAACTCCTCTGCCGACAGCAACAGTCAAATCGAGCAGCGCATAAATCACGCTCTGCAAATTAATTCAATTTCACTTTCACTCTCACTTTCACTTCTCTATTTTAATAAAAGCAACTAAATACTGTTTATTCTTTTGTATTCAATTTTCACTGAAATTATTTCTATAGACAAGCAAACAAAATTCTCTCCCGAATGGGAAGACTTTAGCAAAGCAACTGTGATTGAGCACAGTTTAGCCCACACTGACACAGAGGCCGATATTTTTGTGCATCTGCAACGCCGACGAAGGAGAGTGAGCGAAATTGAGAGCAGTTTCGTATGCAACTAAGGGTAAAACCGCTTAATAAGTTTGCGCCCATTGATCGCCTATGCCGTCAACTAGGAACAGTGCGTGGAAGTAAGCACAGCTGAGAAAAGCTTGCGATTTTGGGTACAGCTGCGAAGAAGCAAAAGAGAAACTGTAAGCATTCATAATGTAAACATCACAGTTAATGCAGCGTTGCCACATGGTCAAATTGCATACGTTTTGACTAAGCCGAGCGCGCAATTCGAATTTGAATTAGAATTTGAATTTGAGTTTTGTGTGTTGATTTCATTTGTTATTGCAAATGATTTCAAATAATGTGTAATATTGAATATTCATGCTCTTTTTGACGTTAATACAAATATAAATTGGGTTTCATCGTACAATTGAAATGCCAACTTCAACTGAAAGTGAAATCAAGCGTTAAACCTTTCGCCTAATGGCCAAACATTGTGGGTTTCAAATCAATTTCACTGCTACACTGTTTAAACAGGAAGGGCGGGAAGGGTGTGTGTGCGGTGAGGCTCGTAGGGCGCCGGCTTATGACACCAAAATATTTAACTGCTCAATTTTCAACACAAGGGCTGCTGCGTGTGGCAAAGGGGGTGGGGTGTGCAGGGTGCAAGGGTGCTGCCTGCCGGGACTGGGATAACAAGGGGTTACACTTAGATTAGTCCAGTGGGATTGCTTAGAGCAAGGCAAAAGAGAGAGAGAGAGGGAGAGAGAGGGCGTTATGTCGATAGGGGTGGGAGTGAGTGGTAGAGCAGCAGTTTTGTTTGTTGAAGCAACAGCAAACGGGGAATTGACGCTGAGGCTGATCTGTATGTGTGTTTGCGTTTGTGTGGCAACCCTGCCACTTGCCACTTGCCACTTGCTGCGTGGGTAATCACGCAGCACGACTTTGTTTTTAGGCGTTTGCGTGTATTGGGAACAGCATTGCAACAATTGAGATGTACAATTGAAGCAGCGCCCTGTGCTCCAGGCATGAGTGGTTGACACTGTTGCCATCTCTCTCTCTCTCTCTCTCTCTCTCTCTCTCGCACTATGTGCCGCATCCCGCTGTGCGTGCGATTAGTTTGGGAAAGCCGCCTGATGTTGCGCATCCGTAAATTACTATTGCGGTTCACCCAGTGGCAAAGGCAGAGGGGAGTGGAGGCGGCGGGTGTGTGGCAGGAATCTGCCCAGTTGGGCATGTGTTATTCTTGGGCTTGCACTTGAAATTGTCAGCAGGTGCAGCACATGCACTATAATAACATTTACAGTTACAGCTACCATATACCATATACTATATAGTAGCTATGGCTATGGCTATAGCTGTAGCTATACATTTTGGCTGAAAATCAATTTTGATGTTGTTCTTGGTCTTGTTCTTGTTTTGCAGCTTGGCATCCTTGGGCCTTTATGCTTTGCGGGCCATTAATAAACATTGCGTCCATAAAAATGCAATTGTCATTAAGTGTCCTGGGCGAAATGTGTCACAACTGCGACAAATGTACGGCTGAAGCTATATAGTGGATATATGTACACATGTGCGTATGTATATATAGTATATAGCAATATGATGAGTGTAGCTATAGATGTTTCCCATCTATAGAGGAGGGTTCACTTACAATCCGTTAAAGTCAATGTCTGGCATCGAATCCAGGAGCAGAGGCTACTCCGTGTCAAATCGATCGATTAGTGTCCCTTAACGGTAACAGACACCAATGAAACTTTGGATACGGCAAAATATATGTTAGGCCTCCCTCTCTATATAATTCTTTTATGGGGAAAGTGTGCTAAGCTTTTAATAATCTTAATATAAAAAACATATTAAGGTCGAAAAAGCAGAATAGTTTATAATTAGCCTGAAATACGGTAGGATTATATTGTAACATTAATTTCTGTTTAGCCCTAAGAGCAATAACAATACATTTCTACCCAATGATTTTGTATGCAATACGACTGATTGCCATATCGATTGGAACGTAGAATATCTCCATTGACAGTCATATTTCCATTTATAAAAAATATAATGCCCTCAAACATCCCCCTACCGGGCATTGTCTCCACACGCACCTTGATCTCAAAACGTTCCTCGGACTGCTTCTCTTCCAGCATATATGCCGCAAGCAACTTATGCAGGTGTAATGGTTGGCATAACTCATAGTCCCGGATCAGGAAATTAATACGCGTTACAACCAGCTCAGCTGCACGTCTCCATCTTTCATCATCAGTCGAGATTTCATTGAGGCCTTTGCAGAGGCAGTAGGTGTCTTCAATGGCAGCCATTTCACAGTCACGGATTCGTGGTATCGGTAAAAAGAGGCTAATGCCACGTGGTATATTCGCATGCCCGAGATGATTGAGCGCAGTGGTACGTTCGATGATTTGCTGATCCTCCAATTGTGTCAAATTCATGAGATCTTTAAGTGTGAAATGTAGATCGAATGGAGTTGTCAGACTACGCGCATTCTTCTCGAAGTTGGCAATGGCCAGAGGATAAGCTAAATGCATCCAGTGCGGGATGATTGCCAATAACAATGGCTGCGATTCCTCTAACATGCCCTGTTCTGTGGCACGAAACGGGCCAATTCGTATCCCATGATCGGATAAGAGTAATACAAGCGTACTATTTAGTATCGATTGTGAATTGAGACTCTTTATTAGACGAACGTATTCCAGGTCAAAGAGCGGCGCAAGATTAAATTCATCATGTACACCGGTTACCTGCCACAAAAAAGAAAAGTGTGGTCCACGGTTTAAGTGTGGGCTCAATTTATAAATAAAATCATACAGTATGTCGGCAAAGTTTCTGCCGGCAGAGCAATCGATTTCATCCATCATATAGCGTGTATGCATATGAATTTCCAACATTACCGGGCGCAGATAGTAATCAGTGGGTGATTTTCCAAAGCCTTTCTTCATATAGTTAAAGGTACCACCTGCTTTGGTATCCTCGGCAAAGGTAGTATTATAGCCGGCCGTCTTGAAGTCATCCCACAGCAGGTGGCATGCATCAAAGTTCGCACGACCCTTATAACATCCAGCCTCAAATTCTGTTACATTCAGTCCACTGAGCAGTGCCACCAAATTCGGATAGGAATTCTTACCCACACCATTGTAGCCCCAATATTCGACAGTGTTTGGTTGCATTTGGCTTAGATATGATATGAGATTAGGCATAAAGCGTTTGAAATGCATATGGGACATCGAATCGATGCCTAATATCATGACGGATAAACGATCTGTGGGCTTGTAGACGTTTCCATGCTCCTCGTCCATCGGTGGTGCCAAAAAGAAGAGCACATCATGGTATAGGGTCCTATTCCTTTCAGCCTCTGGAAAGCAAAATATTCTTATAATCATATTGCCCTTCATCATCTTGTATTTCGACTGTTGGGGATTCAAATGAAAACTGCCGGCATTTGAGTATCTGTTTTTGTTGTCGTGAATACTTTCAATCTTTAAATATTCACAGTAAACACTCGAAAGATTCGTCACACCATACAAATTAAAGAAGTCAATATCTTTAAGCAATAACTGCAGATAGTTCTCTCCCTCCCTTGAGGTTACAGCTTCAAAGAATTGACTCCGTGGATACTTAAGGTTTCCAAACCATCTGATGTGTTTGAGGGCCACTTTCGAGAATGGATTCAAGGCTAAAATATTACAGGCAGCAGTGCTAATAGCAAAACTCTTAACTTGTTGACCATTTGGATCTTCGGTCAGGTTTAGATCGAGACCGACATAGATCAACAAACAGATTAACACGATGGCCAGACAAATGCCATGTAACGTCTTGTTCTGGAATTTCATCACGAAATTTTTGAAACATATTATATAATTTTAATCGTGATCCGGTTGTATTGTCGGTATGAGTATAATACTTTTAATTTTCCATCAGTTGATTTGACAAACAAAACGTAACAGTAGTAACAATAAAAAGTTAACAAAAATTAATAATATATCTATGAAAATAAAAAAAAATATAACAAGAGTAGGGACTGACCCGACAGTAGTAGTAGTATTTTCGGAACGGAATAGTGTTTTTGCGGCAGAATAGTATTTTTGGGAGTAGAATAGTATTTCTCCGCTGTGTATTATAATCGATAATAGATTTCTATAGTTAATATCAATAATGGAAATCGTTAATTGGTAATCGATGACGATAACCTTGCTTGTTTTGTCTCTTATTGTTCCGAAATCTAGGTGTCCATACAGACGGACACAGCTCTACCGACTCTGCTTCTCTTCCTGGTGAAGATTATATATACTTTATGAGATCCGCCACGCCTCCTTCTGCCTATTCCATTCAAGTTAAAGGACCCTCTAAATACAGGGTCTAAAAAAATTTCATGAAAACATACTATATGGTCATTTTCTCGAATATATTTGTGAAGTAACCGCCTCACTCGCATTATTTAAACGTAATCATGGAATAACTATTCATATATGATTCATATGACACTCGCATTAGAGCTGTGCATGAGAGAGAGAGAGAGAGCTAGAAGAAGAAAAATGCTCTATGCACATTTCGCCATCGAATGAAAATTGTGAGATGGAAAAGTCAAGCTGTCAGCTGAAAGAGTTAAGAAAAGCGAGTCCTTCTTTACGGCCATCGTGACACCTGCCCCGAATGGGCGGGGGGCGTGCCAGACTGCTGTCGCAGAACGTGACAGTTTGGCGAATATGAGTATCTGAAACATGAATGTGAATATCTAAACGAATATGCAAACTCGCAATGATTAAAGAGTCATAGGTGAGCGATAGAAAGAGCAATAAGCGATAGAAAGATAAAGAAAGAGTGTGTGTGTGTGTGAGAGAGAGAGAGAGAGAAGGAGAGATTTAGAAAGAACGAGAGAGATAGAGTGGGTAGTGGCTCACATGATACCGTATTCCCCAAAGTGTCCAGCCGCAAGCATATCGAATATCACGTAGCGAGACAAGGGTAAAATGTTGCAAAACGTTCTAAACAAATTTGACAGTAAAAAAGTAATAATAAAAAATAACAAAAAATAAAAAAAAAACAGAGGAAAAGCATAGGAAACCGTGCAAAGCATACGCTACACTATTCCCAGGACTGCCATTTGCCAATGCAACACGACGAGGACGAAGGACGAAGAATTTGTCTTTACTTTGCCAAATGGGCATCGATACCAATTTCATCAATAACAAATATGGATACTCCTTTTCGTTTAGCTGCATTTTCATTTTCCCTATGACAATTTCTAGCAGCATCATGGGAAATGCTGCGGTCACAAATATTGGAAAACCAGCAGTTTTAGCTTATGGATTGATGGGTTAGATTTACGCTTATGTCGGGAGCCTCAACTCATTACACGCAATTACCGCAAACCAGCTATAAAAATTAATAGCAATGAATATGGAAATGGAAATTGTGGGTGTGGGTGTCGGTGTGGGTGTGCGGCTGGTTCGATTTCTGAGTTAATTTATGCAATGATCGATAACATCCTGCGATTTGAACGTCAAAATCATTGAATCAATCAATCTACAAATGCGAAACGAAGTCTTTAAATCCAAATCAGCAACTTCCTGCCTGATCAGCCTATCTCAGACTATATAAATGAACGAGTATATGCCAGTCGCGTGTGCATACACTCAATGCAGTAGTTATAACTCACTTAAATGGACAACCCTGGAAATTTCTGTCTTCTATGTATTATACTCAGCGTACGATACATTAGGTCTAGCTAAGTAAATAGTATAATTTAGTCTTTCTTTAAAGCTATATACCAAATTTGAAGACTAAAACCACCTTCTCTAATATAGACCGATTTATATAGTTTACAAAAGACACCCATGACTTCTACGATATTTCCAATAGCTATTATGATGGAAACTTTAAACTATTAGATGGTATAAGCATACTCAAAAGACTGCTATACCCCATGTAAACAGTTCTGCATGGAGAAACCAATTTATTGGAGGGAGAGGTGTGTCTATAGGAACTGTGGGCATTGTTTTATGGGCAACCGTACTTAAAAACCAAACTCGAATAACCCCATGCGGGCTCTTTTGAACGAATTAAGCGCAATTAGCTTAGGTATTTCTTTGCCACAGATCAATGTACAGGATTACAACAAGTTGCATGTGGCATGTACAAAATGTCATTGTATCCGAGCCCAACGCATATGATGTGATATCATACCATATAGGAGCAGCTTCAAGGCATTCTTAATGCGAATTTATTGCCGCCATCATCTTGAAATGGCGCTCAGACATGAAGATCAATTCGGAAGATGACTAAAGACTTTTTCCTTGCTGTTTTTCAACAAGTTAGCACCCTTTTTCTTATTTTCTTAAATTTGAAAATTCTGCTGGTGTCCGAGGGTTGAAATTCTATAGATAAGACAATGCAGCCTAATTGCATTTTATTATTGCATTAAGTGTTAATAATCCACATTAGTTTGAGGAAGAAAAAGGTATTTTCAATAATATTACAGTCATGCTCAGGGCATTCAACTTTCGTATGCGCTATAAGTCATTTTGGGAGTCAACAAATTTTGAGAAACAGAAAATTTCACTATGAGAAAATCCCAAGAACCCATGGCATAAAAACTTTGATGGAATTTTAGATTTTAATTGCTTAATAAATTCAATTTATTGGAAAACATAAAAATACTTAAATATTATGTTAAATTTTGTGTCTTTTTTTTTAAATATTAATATTATTATTATTAAATTTTATATAATTTACTTGATTTATTGTTATTTTGTTGAACATTAAAATGAAAATAAATTTCATTTAGCTTTTTAATTATTAAGTTTAAATGTAAATTTATGTATATATATATATTTTTTTACATACACATATACATATGCATAATTAAGTTAAAAATTTGTTAATTAGACTAAATTCATTGGAATGATATAATATCAAAATATTTGCATAGTACAGCATTTGGTTGTTTTGTTGTTGTTATTTTTTTTATATTATTAAAAATTTTACAACTATCTAGAAGCGAAAACTTTGGAACTGTTTTGTTTTTTCTTTTCTTTAAGGTTAAATTTTATATATAAATTTAATATTTAATTTAGTTTTTTGGTATTTATGTCTTTAGTAGTTTTTTTTTTTATAAATTACAGTGTACATTTAGCATTATTTATTTATATTCTCACTTTTTGTTTTTAATTTGATTTTGCGCATTATTTTAAGTGTTAAATTACATCAATTTCTATTATTATAATCTATGCCAAAACAGAGAAATCAAGCACATCGAATAAGACACACACACACACACACACACACACACACAGTCATACACATACACACACACATACACATACACACACATAGAGACTACAATTTACATTCACATTCAATTTGGTATATATTCATTTTTTGGGGAATTTTTTGTGTTTTATATTTTTCTTGCAGTGCTGATAGCTGAATTTTTTTTTTTTTTTGGTATTTTCTGGTATCTTTGGTATTTTTAGTTTGCATATATTTAGTATATTCTTTATATTCTTTGTTTCTTTGTTTGGCAACATTGGAAATAGTTTTGTTTGGATGCGGCTTAAACTAAGCAAAAATGTTTTCATTGCATTTGCTTGTAAATTCAAAAATTCAACGATTGGCGGCGCCATGCACGCTATCGATAACTCTTGTGCGATCGATAACTGAGAGCGCTTGTTATTGCACAAGACTTGCGATTAACTGTAAATGAGTTGACTGTCATGGGAAGTGGAAGTGGAACGCCTGGAATGCCATGGGTGCTGCTCAATGGAACGTGTTATGCCAGCAGCGAAACCTTCTGACAATTGCCCATAGAGGGCGCTGCAGGCGGCGGTGCCGTGGCCGTCGGTGTCAGTACCGCTCCTGCTGTAGGCGCTACAGCTCCGCCTCCAACTGACATGCCCCCGCCGGCGCCGCCGCCCACGCCCAGTTCCGCTGCAGCGGCCGCAGCTGCAGCCGCCGACATGAAGTCCACCTTGCCCAGGTGCACGCGCAGATCCGTGTGCTGCGTCTCCTTGTGCCGGCGCAGGTCTACCTTGCGCTGGAAGGACTTGTGGCACAGCTTGCAGCTGAAGGGCTTGTAGCCGGTGTGCTTGCGGGAGTGCGTGATGAGGTTGGAGCTCTGGCTGAAAGCCTTGCCACACACCTGGCACTTGTGCGGTTTTTCACCTGCAAAACAGAAAGAGAGAGCGAGAGAGAGGAAGTCAGTAAGTGAATGAGAGTGGGAGGGGGGGGGGAAGAGTTAAGTTAAAGCTTTTAGCAAAAATCCAAAAACTAGACTAAAATCAATAGGCCATTGCAATTTCATTGTGCAATTTCAATTCCATTTTTTTTCTCTAAAGCTCTGCTCGCCATTTTAGTCTGTCACCCCACACACACATACACACGCACACACAAACAAGCAACCCCCTTGACGCAACCCCCAATTGAAGTTTAGTGAGGTTCTTGCACTGCTTCAGACATGGCTGACCCTCCTCCCCCCCCCCACACACACACGCGTAGTTAGACCCACACATCCACCCGCTTCCGCCTTCTGCGTCGACTCTGCTAACCGCAGCGACAACCCCCATACATGCCACAGCATACAGCCCCATCTCCGCCCTTAGCTAAAGTTCTTCAATTTTCAACTTTTTGGTTCATCTGTGTGCCGTTGCTGTGGTTTCAACCACCCCCCCCCCTCTACCCCTGCACCGACCGAAAAAAAAGCACATAAAAATGTTTAAACATTGAAATTTTCCTTGGCAATTTTAAAGCACTTTTAAGCTTCCCTTGCAGCCGCTCTCTGCGCTTCTCATTCTTGCTTTTTATATTTCATTTATGGCACATTTCCATTCGCTTTAAATTTTTCATTAGAGATTTTTTTGTGTGCTTCTTATTATATTTCGTCTGCCCTCAACTTTGACGCTGTTTCTTTTTTATTCTTTTGGGGTTTCATTTCTTAATTTTTTTTTTTTTTTTTGACGCCAAATGCTATCAAAATTTCATTTCAGTTTTGATTTGATTTGCTGATATCAGCGCAGGCATAAGGAATCTGAAATTCTTTTCTCTATTTTTTTTCGGAGGATTTTTTTTATGCAATTCTTAATGTACTTAGTTTGAGTGTTTTAAACATTGACATATTGAGGACTGTGATTTATAGAACTATTATTGGCGTGAGTTCGATATATTTGATGTTTATATTTATATGGTAAGGGAATACCGATGAACCACCCGCGCTACCACAACGGGCCTACTATATGGTCTAAGTGTTCTGGGCAACCTGAAGCCGCCTAACCTAACCTTACCTTGATATATTTTGGTTTTTATTTTATAATAGGAATAGTTCTTAGTTCTTAGTATTTAGATTGATTAATATGGTAGCAAAAACCTATTAAAGTCTTGTAAATAGTCTTCTATCATATGGTAACTGTATGAAATCTGAAGGCAGCCCGAAACATGAGTCTGAAATCTGAATCAAAACACGTTGATAAGGCTATAGAAAACATATGGTGCTTATCTCTGCACACCTTCAAGCAATACAGATAAAGAGATAGAAGAACACACACACACACATGCAAGCACAACTATACACACACACTCACACAGAGAGAGAGAGAGAGAGTGAGTAAGAGAGAGACGAAGGCAGGCACTGTTAACTTGAGTTAAATTTGCAAGGGGCACTGCGAAAAATATAAAATAAACACAGCGAAATGTATACATAAAACACACACACACACACAAATATACGTATATAGACACTCACACGCACATACAGTTTACATGCATGCACACCAAGCAAAACACTGAGCCACTTTAGCATATAAACACACACACACTCACACTTACACACACACATTTGCCAGTGCCGACGGAGGAGCAAAAAGTATAGCAACAAATACAGTTACAGCTGAAGAGCTGTAGAGTGAGAGCGAGAGCGACCGATTGGAAGGGCAATGGAGTGGGAACAGTTGGACTCCTTTTACTTGTATAGCTCTAAGCTGCTATAGTTATTCACGTGTATGCATGTGTGTACGTGCACGTTTCTCTCTCTCTCTCTCTCTCTCTCTGCGTGTGTGTGTGTGTGTGTGTATGTATATAAGGAAGGCAAGGCAAAAGTATATAATGGAATTGCAGCGACGTGATTCTGAAACATTCGACCGTTGGGATGTGCTCTGATTCAACTTTAGATGCCGTGACTGTGCCGCTGCTTGTTCTGCTTCTTCTTCATATTCTTCTTGCTGTTCCTATACAACAGCCGTTCCCACTCTACTTCTGTTCCTATGCCACTGCTGCTTCTATTACTACTGCTACTGTTACTGCTACAGTTGCTGTTGTTGCTGCTGCTATCGTTGCTGCTTTTTGCGTTTTGCTTTTTCGTTTTGTTTGTTTTTATTTTACTCTTCGCGGCTTTCGTTTTAGTTGTGCTGCTGCTGCTGCCGTTTTAGTTTTACTGCTGCCTTCGTTTCAGTTGTTTGTTGTTTTTGTTGTTATTGCTGATTTTGTTTTAGTTATGGCTGCTGCTGCTGTAAGCGTTGTTGTTGTTGCTTTATGCTGGAAGCAGACATAGGAGCCGCAAGCAATATGCGGAAAAGAAACGACAACAATTGTGAGTGTGTGTGAAAGATGGAGAGGAAAAGAGAGGGGAGCAGACGGGGTGCATACACGAATAGAGCATGCTCTGCACTGCTCTTACAACCAGCTGCTACTTGAAGGGTTTCTCAACACTGGCTCTGGGCAATGGGCAATGGATAATAGACAATGGGCGGTGGGCGTTGGGCGGTGGGCGTTGGGTGATGGGGGCTGGGGGTTGGGTGCTGGACTCGTGGCACGTTCGTGCACTATCGGCACAAATAACGTCACGTAGTCGCAGAGATTATAGAGCAGCTTTTATTATTTATCACGGCAGCAGCAAAACGAAAAAAAAAGAGAACGAAACGAGCAGAACGAACGCTAACGAGACCCAAAAAAGGAAAAAACGAAAACGAAAACGAAAAAGAGTCCAAATCCCGACGGCCGACGGCAGTGCTATAAGAAGGAGTGGGGGTAAAGGAAGATGAAGAGTGAGTGAAAGAGATAGAGAGGGGGAACTATGCACGCTCAGTGGCAGTCTGTGAGTGTGTGTGTATATAGCCATGCCCTCGACTGTTCAAGTGTGTGTGTGTGTGTGAAAGAGAGTGTGTGTGAGAGAGAGAGAGAGTGCGTGTGTGTGTGTGTGTGTATGAGTGTGTATATGTGTGTGTGGGGACGTATGAAAATTTCCTTTTTGAGTGCTTTGGGAGTGGGAGCTTTCGCCTTGGAGGCGACTGGTGTGTCTGTGTGAGTGAGTGTGTGTGTGTGTTGAGTTTCGTTTGGGCGTTTGGGTTTTGCTTTTTCTTGTTGTTGTTGTTGTTGTTGTTTTAGTTGTTGTTGTATGTAGAGATTTTCAAGGATTTATATTGCATCACATAGTGGAAATTCTTTTAAATCTTTGCCAGCGACTGCGCTGCTTTCTTCTACTTCTTCTAATTTCTTATGCCACAGCTGTCGCTCCCACACTCTCCTCTTCTCTCTCTCTCTCTCCCCCTCTATCACTCGGTCTCTCTCATTCTCTGTGTCTGTCTGTTTTGTTGTTTTGCTGCCTTTCAATACAACACGTTTTGTTCTTCAGTTTTCTTTTTGCTTTTGCTTTTCCCTTTACTCTTGTATTTACCACATTTTGTTGCCTCTTGAACAAATGACGCATACGCCGTGTGGCACAGTCGATCGAAAAGGTAAAAATAATCTAAAATATGAGCAGGAATAAAAGATATACTCTGATTTTTCGCATACAGCGAATGACTAAGAGAGAATTCACATTAACTTTGAATGAAGAACTTCTTACAGATTTAAGAGTAGGAAATGGAAGAAAAAGGAGAATGAGTGGAAGAGAAAACAGATAATAGAGCTTTATCATTTGTGCTTATATAGTGAATGAATTCCCATCTCCCTTTAAAAATAATAGAGCTTTACTGCGACTTTAATCAAATCAACGCATAAACTATTATTTGATCCCTTCTGTAGAGCGAAAGCTTTGGCCAGGAGCAAAAGGGCCTCGATTATTCCAAGCTTTAATATTGTAACATTAAGTGAAAGCATGCAAATTTAATCTATTGAAATACGACACATATGTTTAGATTATTAAAGCTTTAATATGATTGCAAAAGGCGGAGCTTTTTTCACTGTCTGAATGCATCCTAGAGCATACGTTAAACATGCATTTGGAACATAGGAAAGCTTTGGTTGTTATGTTGTTAAGTTTGAAGGGAGCTTCAAGATTAAAGCTTACTTTAAATTATCGATTTATGAAATGCAGCGTCGAGTCCTAAAGGAATTTCTGCTACTGCGGCTGGAAAATGAACCCAAGCCACAGATCGAAATGAGAGTCATGAATGAATAAACAAGCTGGAAAATGCACACACTCATACTCACACACACTCAACAAATACACGTACAGTGAGGGCGAAAAAAATGTATTTGCCTGGTTTTTATGGCGCATAAATTTACAAACAAAAAAATCTGAGGCAGGAAAATAAAAAATGAAAATGCGAGCCAAAAAAAAGCTTATAAAACGTAGCACAGTCTAACGAAGGAGTGGCTGGAGGAGGGGGGAGGGGGGTTGTGAAAGAAAAGAAAGAAAAATGTTGAAGGCGAAATCACATCAATGTGGAAAAATCTGCTGCCTCTTTTCGATGATTGCAAGCAATAGGAAAAGCGTAGGAAAAACCAAATGAGGAGTGAAGAGCAGAACAAGAAGCATAAAAGTGGCAAAAAATTAAGTCTGCTCGTAAAAGCACAAGAAACAGGCACAAAAGCAAAAATCGAATCGAAAGCAAAGCAAAACAGAGGCAAAACAAATCTAAGGCAAAGATGGCGAAAAAGGAGAAAAACTGGGCATTTATATAGTATACCTCACTCGCTCTGTTTCTCTATCCATCTCTCTCACACTCTCTCTCTCTCTCTCTCTCTGCTGCTTTGTGCCACATGTGGCAGCTTGAAGCTGGAGCAGCAGCAGATTGTAGGGGCACACGTCCTAAATCGAAGACGCCGAACGATAAAAATGTCTGAAATATTTTAACCACTGTCTGTGTGAGAGTGAGTGTGTGTGTGCGGAGTCATCATCCACTGATTTGGCCAGACGCTCACTAAATGCGTATACGAGCAGAGAGCAAGAAGTGGAGGATACATAGAGAGGGGGCAGGGGCTATGGTGTATATTGAACCCCGTCTGTTTGGGGCGTAACCTAAAGAAGTCGAGGGGGTGCAGACACTCGTCGTTATCTCTCTCTCTCTCTCTCTGTCTCTGTGCGTGTGTGTGTGTGTGTGGAGTAGGGCTCCGCGGGTTGAGGACTCATCCAGCTTATTAGAGGTTATTATCCTTGCAATTTACAAAACTGATTTGAGCGCCGCAAAGGAAGCCAAGAATATAGCGAAAAAAATAAAACGGAAGGGCAAATAAAATCTGTGTTTGCGAGTGCAAATACAAAAAACACAAAATATGGGCTAATTTTCTTAAATTATAATGATTAAAAACATACATGCATATTATGTATAATACCGATTAATATGTGAAATTGAGAATTCGATATCATTTTGATATGAAAACATGGCAAGTTTTGAAGAAGCGATAACGAAATATGGTATATTTATATAGACAATTTGTTGAATACTACAGATTTTTCGAAAAAGTATATTCAATCTGTTGGCTTTATCGATTAATAATAGTAATAATGTACCATATGATCAAGATTCCCCTTTCGGAATACCCCTCTCACAATGTCTTCCTCTTTTAGGGTATATCTATACGATTAAGGCCTCAGTGGTTACAATAATCGTTTTGTGTTCGAGCCTGCAACGACATTGATATCGATATCAACATATCGATATGTGCTCTGTGAAGCGAAATCGCAAATGGCGACGGCAGCGCAGTTGTTGCTTTGCTTTTGCGTTTGTTTCTGCTTTTGTTTTTGTTTTTGTTTTTACTTTTGCTTTGTTTGGCCTTTTATTTTCTTTGCTTTTTTGGAGAAACTTTGTTGTTGTTGTTGTTGCTTTTACTATAGGGGTGTATGCGCAGCTCACACACACACACACACATACAGTCGCAGCGATACGCACACACACATAGAACATCGCCGTGGTGTTTGTTATGCGTGTGTGTGCGCGCGTATAAAACAGAAAATCAAAATCTCTTGACTAAATTTTTCATTGGTCGGCTGTGATTTGCGCTGCTCTCTCTCTCTCGCTCGCGCTCTTTCTCTCTGTGTCTCTCTCCTTCTCACACTTACTCTCACACTCTCTAGAGCGCTCGCTTGCTTGCTCACTCTCACACTCACTCACACATTTGGCCTGCCTAGCATTGGCTATCTCGCTCGCACTAGCACTGCCGCTGCTGGTGTGAGTAACGTTCTGTCTCTCTGTGTGCATGTGTGTGCGTGAGTATTGTGCCTTTGTGTGTGTCGAGTTGTCGTCGTCTTTCCAATGCCTCTCCCAAAGCTTTGTACATAGCGCGACGCTGGCGTCGTCGTCGTCGTCGTCACTGTTGACGTTGACGCTGACGTTGACGTCGCGTTGTGTTGCGTCGCGTCGCCGCTTATCAGTAACAGTTACAGTTACATGTTGCTGCGGTTCTGTGTGTGAGAGTGCATTGGTATTAGTGTGTCTGTATGTGTTGCGTGTCTATGTGTTTGTCTCTATCTCTCTGTCTCTCTTTTATAGTTTCGTTGCTTTTCGCTGTATTTTCGCTATCAGCTCCATTTTTGCACAGTGCAGCGCCCTTTACCCGCTGCTCCTCTTCCCATTTCAAATGTCGCTGTTTTGTCGAACATTCTCTTCTTTTCTTCTCTCTCATCTTCCCCTCTCTGTCATTCTCTCTTTCGCCTTGTCTCTCTTTCGCACCCATCGTTAAAAGCCGCTGCCTTGTGTCAACTGGCAAAACTGTAATTGAAACTGCGACTGTGGCTTTGCCAGCTTTTCAGTGGTTTGTTGCCTCGACTTTAATGGCGACCATTTCCCATTTTCCCATTTCCCACTTGCCATTTTCCCATTCATATAGCCCCAACACCCCGCTTTACCACCGCGTCCATGGCCATTCCCCCATTCCCTTACTGCCATTTTCCATTTTCATTTGCTTGGCCCATGTTCGCTCATTGTTCTTCTTCTTCTTCTTTTGTTGTTGTTGTCCCATTTGATGTTGTTGTTTCTGGCTATATACCCTGCTATCGTTGTCATTCTGCTGCCCAAAAAATGCATAAAACTTGTCTATATCTGTGTCTATATGCATAGATGTATGTACATATGAAGACATACATACATATTTCTATGTATGTATGCGTGTATATACATATATACATGTGTGTGTGTGTCTGTCTGTCTCTTTGACTTTTTTTGTGTATCTGAACTGTCAGCTCTATAGATTTATCTAGGGGGACTTTAAGCCAGTGCATCGTTGTGCGAAACTAAAGATTTTTTTTTTTTTTAATATTTTTTCAAGTTGTGGCCTTAAATTTCAACTTATTTTAATAGATATTATAATATATAATATAGATGTATATTATTCTATAATTTTGGCAGAAAGTGTTCGTAACTTTAAAATGAAACACTGTTCCTATAAATATAAATACAAATGTTTTCAGTTGAATATATTCCATACCGCCCTGACAGAACATTCGAAAACTCTCAGAACCTTAATATGTACCCAGTCATACCCACTACCCACATGGTGTGGCATATTTTCAAAACGCAGTCTTAAAGGTGCTACAACTAAATGATCTATGGATAATATAGGGTGTAATCCCTAGTTTATGTGGGGTTAACTTACCGGTATGTATATAGGTGTGCTTCTTCATATCACTCTTCTGGTGGAATCGCTTGCCGCAGTAGCTGCAGGGATAAGGCCTCGTGTCGCTGTGAATGAGCAGATGGGTGGAGAGGGTGCTGGAACGCTTGAAGCGCTTGCCGCACTGCTTGCACTCGAAAACCTTCTCCACGTTGTGTACGGCTCTGATAAGGAAGGACAAAACAAGAGCATGGAATAAGTAAACATGAAAATGCTCGACTACAGTTATATGCGTTAATTAAGGGAAACCCAAATGGGAGGTGGGCCAGTAGTACAGGTAATTCCCATTGGGAGCAGGTGTGACTCAGCTAGCGGCACCACAAACAAAGCAAACATTTGGTCAGCAGCAAATCCCACACACATTTCCTCTAAATTAAGTAACACTGAAAACTGTCCTGCTCATTAAGCCAGGCCACGCCCACTCCCACTTGTACGACCAGAGAATATCCAGTAAATGCTTTACATACCTGTGCTGACTGAGGCTGACCTCATGGCCGAAGGTCTTGTTGCACAGCTCGCAGGCGTAGGGCTTCTTGCCGTGGTGGGTGCGCCGGGAGTGCACCTCGAGGCCGTGCGGTGTGGAGAACATTTTCTCGCACTTCATGCACGAGTACAGGTCGCTAAACTGATGCAGCCCTGGCCACTTGGCAGCCACGTGATGAAAGTGCAAATGCGGCGGATGCGGCAGACCCAAATGACCCCCAGCGCCCGGTGGAACGCCCATACCGACACCCATGCCCACGCCCACACCCACACCAACGGCAGCGGCTGCTGCTGCTGCTGCAGCTGCGGCCGTGTTGCCATTTTGTCCGGCGGCCGATTGGAGTGGTACCATCAGGCTGCGGAGCCGGAAAAGATTTTCCTGCGAGTCCGGATGGTAGCTGAAGTAGAGAAAGAAGAGAGACAGAGAAAAAGAGAGAAAGAGAGAGAGAGAGAGAACGTAAGTGAGTAAAAGGTAAACAAAGCCGCTTAGAGACGCACTTAATTGCGGCTGCTTAATTAGCATGCAAGCATTTCAGCAGTTCAGTAGGACTGTATGTGGCATGCACTGAGAGAAATGGGGGTATTTACTGTTTAAAATCTATTTGTTTAATCAAATTATATTAAACATTTTATTATATCACGTTATGCTATACAAATTGATTCTAAAATGAAACTTCACCCTACTAGTAACTACAAAAAGGAATGAATGAAATTTCGCTCAGTGTGAGCACACTTACCTCGCTGCCAAGCCAGATTGTTGTTGTTGCTGCTGCTGCTGTTGTTGCTGCTGCTGCTGCCCCTGGTGAAATGCGAAGGCGGCAAAGAAGGGCAGCGCGGGCGAGAAGATAGGGCGCTGGAACATGCTCGGGTCGTAGTTGGGCGGGTAGCTCTGGCGCATAGCCTCAAGATGGTTGGCGGGTAGCTGGAGAGCGGCGGCAGCAGCAGCCGCCGCTGCAGTGGCAGCGGAGGTGGCCAGCGGTGGACTACGT
>JBANCZ010001391.1:0-22076 GCA_037040025.1 Sphaerogastrella javana | reverse complement strand
GGGTCTCTCTCTCTCTCTCTCTCTCTCTCTCTCTCTCTCTCTCTCTGTGTGTGTATGTGTGTATGTGTGTGTGTATGTATCTGTGTGTGTTATCGTGTTGTCGGTGAGCAAATTACATTGTTTTATTTGAATTACGATTCGTTCGATGTAGGCCAAGTCTGGGGCCAGGGCCTGCCAGGACCTGCCTTCGCTCGACTGGACAAAACATGAAAGCAGCTTTGCTCTAATTTAATTTGCTCCACTCAGCGTCAAATGTGTGTGTTTATGCGATTGTCTCCACAGGAGGTGTAATGCGAGTTGATAAATGTCTGCTTTAAT
Organism: Sphaerogastrella javana; assembly: GCA_037040025.1. Taxonomy (NCBI): domain Eukaryota; kingdom Metazoa; phylum Arthropoda; class Insecta; order Diptera; family Drosophilidae; genus Sphaerogastrella; species Sphaerogastrella javana. The sequence goes on along the minus strand of JBANCZ010001391.1, from coordinate 21,758 downwards.
AAGTAAACTTACTTGCAATATGGCATTATTAAAGACCCAACATGATTGGGTACTTACTGCATGTCAACGAATTGCAACAAATGCAATTCGCTCAGCTTTTAATGCGGCTCGAACGTGGCTAGGCTTGTGAAACAATTAGCTGGAAAAACTTTCGCCGCACAGCGTGGCAGGAGTCATGAAAACTTTACGGTAAACAACTCCACATGGAGCCTTGCTCCAGCTGCTCGAGGAGTCGCTGTTTTTTGCACTACTTGTTGTCCTGGGCCAAGCTCTGTTCGTCACGCTGTTTATGCTGAAAGAATCCGACAGGAATCTGCGCTTCGTAAACCCCAACGGACCTGAGCTTATTTTCAATCTTTTTTCTTTTACTGTTCCTCTTCCTTGCAGCCTGGCACGTGCGCCACGTGATAGAGAAAAAGCGGAAAAACGCCAAAAAAAAAAAAGGAAAACTGCCTGGCAGCACACACAACAAAAAAAAAAAAAAAAATCGCAAAAAAGAAGAAGGCAACTGTAAATACAGGGATGATGGCTTACTTAGTCGTTGAGGTAATAAATGGCCATAGTCGCCACTGAGAGCCACAAATGATGCTTGAGGTCGTTAACTGACTCCAGTCCATAGATCCTTCGTTGGCCAAAAAGAAATTGGTTCGCTTGCCAAAACCGAAGCGCCTCTACTCACTCAATGAAATGCCAAAGATGCCCGTAACTCAAAGGAAAAAAGGGAAAAAAATTACAGATAAAATATAGTTATAATAAATTGCATAACTTAATAAGAAACTGCACTATTTTCTCATATTTAAGCCAATTATTTAGGGCGTCTTGATAAAGCGACTCGTGTGCGACAACTCACTCGACTGGTGGCTGCCTGCTGAGTGAAGTTTTTATAATGGAACTCAAACAATAATTACATTTAAATTATTTATTTATTGCTAGAGTATATTCATTTTAAATGTTAAAACTTTAAACTAATTCTAATATATTCCAAAAAATATATATTGGAGCAAAAAAATTTTGAAATTTACGATACATTTAAAAACTATTTAAGAATTTAAAACAGACACAAAGCAACCCTAGTTTCAAAGCTCTTCAATTCATACTCCAAATTTCAATGATCATTTTAAAATATAATTAATAATAATACCGAAGATAGAATATGGAGGATGAGCTATATAGTTCTCAAATATTTTCAAAAATTTACTATGTATCTTAAGTCAAATAAAGCTTTTAAGATTTTTTTTTTAATTTAAATGATAATTTAAAGCTATAGTTACTATCAAATATGAAAATTGGATGAATTAGAAATATTTATATATTTATTCAAAATTAATTAAGGGAATTTATAATGTTTCAAAAGTTTAAAACAGATTAAATCGATTGATTGATTAAATAATTAATTCAAATTGTTAAAAAAGATTACATATATAAATTTATTAATTTAAACCTTCAATCCACACTATTGCTAATCGCAGTATGCCCATTCGCATTTCTTATTATTGTTGCACATCATGACTTCCTCGCGGAGACCAAATCTCATTGTGCCCATATTGTTCCAGCTGTAGCTAAAATGTTTTCTTTTTGTTTTTTTTTGTTTTTTTTTTTTTTTGTGAAGGTGGGGTCTTAGAAAACGTATGTAATTCCCGTAACATTCGAGGCGAATAAAATGTTCGGCGGTGCTTTGGGTGGAACACACACACAATTGATGGCTCCGTGCTCTATGTGGTCTCTATGTAGTCGGCTCTGGTTCTTTGTACATTATCTATGGCTGCGACCAGTGGGAGTTCCATGCGGCGCGCACGTCTATTGCATTTTGGCAAAAAACTTTGAAGCGGCATTGTGTGACCAGAGCATGCATCTCAAACAGAGAGAAAAAGATAGAAAGACAGAACGAGAAACAGAGAGAGAGAGAGAGAGAGAGAGATAGTGTGTGAGAGGTTAGGAGGTACTACTTGGGTCTATCTTGAATTTTCTTGATTTTTTTTCTCTTCTTTCTTTGGGAAGAAAGACATATGCTTGGCATTTAGGTGCTTAGCCAGCAACCGTTAGATTTTTTGCACCTATTTGTGGTTGCCAACGTTTAGTTTTTGCACATCGTTTGGCGTTGGCTTTTTCCTCGACATTTATACCCTGCAATCATTTGAAATGTTTCGAACAGTATGTTATAACTTTGACAAAAAGTGATAGATACGATTTGAATCTATCGTGATTCTGTTGCATTTCATCGAAACATTATGTGTTATCGATATATTATTGTCATATTATTGTGACAATTTATTTCCTTGCAAGATTTATTTATTTACACTTAAATACAATCTTGAACCATTTTGTATCTATGACTAAGTAGTATTGGTGTAATGTGCGCTCGACTGTAGCTCTACATTTTTTTTTTAAGATTTTTTTTTTAATATTTTTCCTTGCTATTCTAACAACCATTTGAGCGCATTTCCCGTCGTTTTTTTTTTTTTGTGTGTTTTGCTGGCCGATTCTCTCACGTATGTTTGTGGTAAATGTTTTTCAATTTCTTGCTAGAAAATGTTCGCAAATCCGAACGCGTTCTACAAAATGCACACAAATTCAGCATTTTATTCGCACCTGCGGCTGTCTGCCCCTCCAACAGGGTGTGGGTGTGTTTGTGCGTGAGAGTGTAAGTGTGGGCAATTTAGTGTTCGTGTGCGGAAATAGAGCTTATTATGGCGGCTCACCCGCAACACCCCCGGATAACCTCCTTACCCGTTCTATCCCCCTCTCTGTTGCTGTTTCTCTTTCCGCTCAACACCCATTCAGCTAGATGTGGTGCTACGGCTTCTTTCCTTTCTCCTTTATGCAGGGCACTCGCTTTGCCATTCAGCCCTCAAAGCCCTCAAAGGGCCATTCGCTCTCTCATTTCACAGTTCACAGATGGCTTTGAATCGAATTGAATGAAATGATACGATGGCGGGGCGCATGGTGGACGGGGACGGGGGCCGCTTGGTTGATAAGGGAATGCTAGTTGAGGGAATCCAAAAAAAAAAAAAAAACTGTGATAGAGTTTTTTCATTCGTTCGAATTTTCAACTCACACACATTCAGACTCTATTTTCAAGAGTTGTTGAAATGCGCTCCTAAACATGTCCGCACATTTGTGGATCGTATTTATGCGAGTTAGCCACTTGGGCAGCGTTGCCATACCATCAATAAGGCCAGTTAATTGTGAATTCTGTTAAAAGGATTCCATTAATTGAACTTGTTCTAAGTGAACTTGTTTATTTATTTTATTTAACTCATTTGAATGCTTGCACTTTTCAAATTCTATTGCATTCTCTTGATTGAATTGAAATAAAACACGAAGAATTTAATTAAATATACTATATTTAATGGAACTACAAACTACTTACAAGTAGACGTAAGCTCAGCGAAATTAATCCCATTGTTTGTCTTGCGAAAAATGGTACAAACTGAAGGTTTTTCTTTAGCATAATTATGGACAAAGGGTTTTTTAATCATTTATTTTCACGGCGAATTAATTAAAAGTTCACTTATGCACGGAATTTGCATAAAAATGACATTTTAATTGCGCTTCATTTGTGAAGATCTGAAACGCTCGGCGTCTTCATCACCTCCATCTTCATCGTCAACGCGTTATGAAAACTTTTCGACGCCATTCGCCTAGTCATAGCCAAAAAGGAGCTTGGAATATGCAGACAGCAGCAGCAGGAATAGCATCACTATGCAATTTCAGGAAGGGATATGAAGTGCACTCGAGACAGACAAGAACACTCCGCGAAAACACTACAAAACGCACTTGGACGTAATGAAAAAACATATTTCCTTTGGAAGAGAAGCAGCACAGAGAGCTTGTCAGAGAGAGAGAGAGAGAAAGAGAGGGAGAGAGAGAGAGACAGGGAGATAAAGGGAGGTTGAATGAGAGAAAGAGGGAGCTGATGCTGAGGCACTGGGTATGAAAATATTATGGAAATGCCGTTGAAAACCTTTGAGAATGCGCCAGACAAACAAATAGAAACATTTATTTGATTTAACAGATTTGCCTTTTGACTTAACCCCCTGCTATCGAAAGCTAATAAAATACATTCAGTCAGTCGTTTGCTTTTGTAGCTGACACCGAATATGACATTCACAATATATTTATCTATATTTATTAGAATATACATACATAAATATATATGTATGTATATGTAACATGTTCTACTAGAACTTATACAAGCAAAACATTTTCATATGGTATGTTTACTTTACCGCTCCCTTTCATTCAAAAACTTTCACTGTTAGTCATCTTTACAACTCTTAACAGTCTTAAAAGTCTCATTGCAATAAATTAACAGATTAATGTTACTTACAGCCTCGTCGGCATTCGTTTCGTTAGCATTTTTCTCTCAGCGCGATATGGTTTCTGTCTGCGAAAAAATAACAGATCACTGTTAGAAAGTACCAGAGCGGCTTTAAGATAAGTAATGCGGTGTTTGTCTTCGATGGTATAACAGATCTCTGTTAATAAGCGGCTGAGCGGATCTTTGCTGCCTTAAGACGTGGTTTTGGTCTACTATAATTTAACAGATGTATGTTATTAAACAGTGGCCCTTTACTTTGTGATTTAACAGATAGCTGTTAAAAAGCAGCTGAGCAGCTGTTAACAAGCTCCACATGTTGTTAAATGGGTTTTGTCTACGATGATTTAACAGATCTTTGCTGCTAATATGAAAAGACGAGTAATTTCAAATGTAAATACATATAGATGTTCTCTGCTGTAATATAAATTAGTTTGATATTGAATTTCTATGTTTCATTAATAGGATATTGATAAAATGTTGGTAACATAGAAATTTGAGCATATTAAATTTGCATATATCCGAAAACCACGAACCGCAGCTAATCGTTGCAGTTCATTCATTGAATTTTTGAGCTGACAATGCTGAAATTGCGCTTAATATGCATGCGCATTCAAACAAAATGAAAACAAAAACACGCTCAAATAATAACAATGTCCAAAAACGGATAAAAAACACCCCGAACAATTAGTTGAAAATGCAAATGAGCTATGTTCAGTCTATCGATAAATGGGTGTTTCCATGCATGAATGAATATCTAAATGAATCAAATGGATTTTTTGAATCTTGTGTGACTAATTAAAAACTAAATGTGCCAAATGTGTGAATGAAATGCAAATAAAATATTACATTTAAATATATGTACATGTAAATGAATTAAATCATGTAAGGGTTAAATTATAGCCCTTATGCCCCACATAGACACATACACACATTGACACATACACATTAAGCTATGGCCACTTGAGACACTGTTCAGACGCTCGAGTCAAACAGCTGAAAAATGATTTCCCTTTGCAAAAACCGCGGCACGTTAACAAAAAAAGTGTTAATTTAAATTTTGCTACGTGCTGTGAATGACAAAACGAAATGACGATAAAGAGAAAGAGAGAAAGAGAGAAAGAGAGGAAGAGAGGAAGGGAGAAAGAGAGAGAGAAAGAGAAAAATACAGAGAGAAGGAAAATAAGAGATACGCAACATGGCCCAAAAGCCAGTGCACACAATTCCCTGGCGTTGTCTGTTTGTCCGTCTGTTCGTTAGTCTGTCTCTCCGTCCGTCCGTCTGTCTGTCCGTCTGTCTGTTGGGTTTGTCGCCCCACCACGTACGCAACACTGTGCACAAAATTTTATGCACGTCCAGTGTGTAAAACACCTAAAACGCCGTCGTGCCGAACAGATCGTCCCCCATGCATGCCACATCGTGTGCCCCCTGCCCCACGACCCATTCCGCATGCCCCATGCCCCTTCTCAGTACTATTAGCTGGTGGCCCTGTGCCATCATTTGCGTTTATTCTCGCAGCGGTTTCCGCCTTGTTGCGCCCCTCAACGCCCGTTGCCATCGATTAGTTTTCATTTTGTGCACAATTTTTGCATTGGCTACGCTGATTATGCTGCCCCCTTCTCACAACTCTTCCATCATCTGCACCTCTCTACCTTTAACTGTCTCTCTCTCTCTCTCTCTCTCTCTCTCTCTCTCTCTCTCTCTCTCTCTCTCTCTCTCTTTCTGTTTCACTGTCTGTCTGTCTATCTGTCTGTCGCAGCACGTGCTCATAGCATGCTATCAGCTAACTATTGCCGTTAGCTGTCAACGGCCTGTCACACCTAACACCAGCAGCCATTGCAATTCAAGTGGATTTGCATATACTGTACCTATAATGCCTCCCCAACTACCTCCACCATCTCTCCAACTTTTCGCACCTCCCACCTCCTCCACCTCTACCACATTCAGTCGTGATCTCTCTCATCAATTGCATTTGCCACTATAGGCCAATTGGCCACAACTGCTCTGATGGTTTACTGCTCCACTGGTCTCCATGGAAACTGGTATTCGGTCTCTTTGTACTGCGATATTTGAGTATGGAATGAGTACTCATTGAGTAGAGTTAAGATATAATCAGACCAACAGCAACTGCTTCTTTCGATTATACAAAAATTAAATTTGCTTGGACATATAAATTTAATATTTGGCAACTTTCAAATGTCATTAAATAATTTTATTGAATATTTTGTTAAATAAAATTAAAATTTTTCTTTATTTCAGTCATTTGTTTTTTGTTCACTTAATAAAATAATTATTTGTATTTTTTTATTTTTTACTTTTTAATTTGTTAAATTAAAGTAAATTATTTATTTATTTATTTCTAAATATTATAACCTTTCCATGTTAATTAAATAAAATAAAACTATTTAACTAAATATTTTAATCTTTAAGAGGAACAATATTTCCTTTGAGTATCTAAAAGCACATTTCGCATTTCTTACAAAATTGAGACAATATTTCCATTTAAAAATTATTAAAATTAAAAACATTTGTATATAAAAAATTAGCATTTACATATAAATTATCAATAATAGATACTTTTATATCTTTGTTTCTTTAATTCCATCAATTATATTCAAGTAAAGTCATGGCACTCATTGAAATCACCGGAAAAAGTCAGTATATTAACTTTAATCTTTTTACTTAAATCAAAAGCAACTAAGAAACAAATAGCAAATATTTTGTGATTCTGTATTAAGTCTAGTATAAATCGTAATTTAAATAAATAAATACACTTGAGAGCTACTAAATTGCTTTGATTTTGCAAATTCACCATAATACTTTCGAATATTTTAATAGCTTTTGGCTATTAAATGACCGTTTGGCAGCTGAATCCATTTGTGGATTTGACTTTGAAGTGAAGTGCTGTACAAATAGTAGAAAAAGAAAAAGTATTTAATGTCAAAATATTGTGTTATTTATGATTTTTATGGCAAATGTCTAAAATCGCTGCAGTGCCACATATTTCATAGCTTAGAGTTACGTGAAAGTTTTGCTTTTATTTTTTGGGGACCCAATTCGAGTGTTGGAGTCACACTCGCACACAAAGTCTTCGCTCTCGCCTTTGCACAGTTGTTTGGCAAACTCCAAAAAAAAAAAAAAACAAAACAAAATACTGTAAAATAAAAAAATACAGTGCAAGAAATTCGCTTAGCTGCAGCACGTCTGAGCGAACATTGGCAAACAAATTGCATTCATGTGAGTATGCATATGCATGTCTGAACATGCGTGTGTGTATATGTGTGTATGTGTGTGCGTGTGTGTGTGTGTGTGTGTTTGTATGCACTTCATGCATGGCGTGATTTTACGATTTTATCAATCGAAATAAAAAATCAAAAACATTGATCTGATTGATTTACGCTCAGACATAGCTCACCTCTTGCGCTTTGCCCCTTACCATATTTATAGCGATTTTTGGGCGCAGACCTCTTAAAAATTATGGATTTGGCATTGAGCACATCCATAACAATCTAGATGTATATCATGTGCAACCTATAGGTTATGGACCATACAGTAAAAGAAGTATTAAATAAAGTTCATTTAAATGCATGTCATCATTAAGTACATCAAGATATGACAAAGAGCTTAAAGAACGCAGTCTCATATTTTAAAAATTGTACATAAATGTATGTATGTACTATATATCCCACATTGTATGTATATTTGCTTATCGCATGTTGAAAATGTTTTAAATCGAACTATTTTACACATCGTTATGGCATTTTTCTTTTGTCATCGATGCGAAAGATACCGAAAAAATTGTCGCGCTTTTTCCTGGTGTCATTGACAAACAACAAAGGGCTGAATAATGTGCTTTAACGTGGTTAAAAGTCGAGCAACTCTGCAATGTGGCAACTCTGGTGATTTTTTCGCTTATGTCACACTTCGTTGCGCATTCGATGTTTGTGCCTTATTGACTTTATTGTTCGAAATCAATGGGCAACCGACGGATGCTCATATTAAAGCCACTCAACAATTGTTTAACAAATATATGACATATGAAACATATATGCAAAGGATCAGCACTACTTTAAGTTTAACAAAATATTAGGGTTTTTATTAAGTTTGACAACTTTAAATAGAAATACTAGGGTATTCAGTTAGTCTATCAGTACTCTGTTTTATGCGCAGAGAAATGCATTTTGTAATTATAATTTCAATTAAATGGCAAGTAAAAATAATTATATTTTTCGTAAAAATGAAAACATATTTGTATTATTTTAAACTATATTATGTTTATTAAAGTGTCATAGTCAATTTGCCCTATATTATATACATTATGCACATATTTACCTCAGCTCCCTAACCCCCTTGCCTCTCATCTAGTCAATGTCAACAGAGCTGACACGTGACATTTGTTTACGGCTGTTTTTGGAGCGTAAATATGAAAATTTTTAATTAAATCCATGTCTACAGCAATTTCGATGGCAAACAGTTTACAGTTTACAATTTACAGTTTACAGCCCTCATTATGGCCCCCAAAAAAACCCTTTCTTGTTTTTTTCCCAATACATTTAATTATGCATTTTAAGGCTAACGAGTGCACACTTTTCCCCTTGCTTTGTTTTCTGCTCATTTGAGTTTGCACTGAAATGCAATGAGAACCAACATCAATGGCAATAAAAATATAATTTTAATATGATACAATTTGCCATTTAAGTGCATTTCGTATTGGCCCACTGACATTGGCGCCAATTTTCAATGTGTTGCCAGAAGCAGGCAGCGACATTGGCCAAAAAAAGCATATTCAAACAACAAGGGAGAATGTATCAAAGCATTATAGTGAATTCTCTATAATTTAAAATTGTACAAAAACAAAAAAATTTTATATTTATACATTTGTAAGTCAAAACGTCTGATTGTATTATACTATAATTATATAGCTTTTGAAATTTATTGAAATTATTTAATTAAATAACTTATTCTTATAAACAAAATTTTTTTGAGTAGTCTATATACTCTTATGTTAGAGTATATCGCGCTAAAAGACTCACAGACATCCTTAACTGCTTGAAGTGTTAACTTTGGTCAAGCTTTTGGCTTGTGGCTTCTCGTTTCTGGCTTTTGACCATGCGCCTTAATTCGTTGTTGGCCCAAGCGCCGCACAGTTGAAGCCATATGCAAACAGGGCTCAAAAGTTCTCACACAACGCAGAACTGGGCACACAGAACAACCGAATGCCAGGCCAAGCCAAACAAAATCTGCTGTGTTTAGCAATTTTCCAGTTTTTGGTACTCTGTGTGTGTGTGTGTGCGGGAGTTTAGCTACTAAATTTAATTGGTAAATGTTTGTGGCAAATTGTTGGCCATTTTGATATTATTGCTTTTCTTGTTGTTTTCGGTTTTCAAAATTGGTTTTATTGTTGCCATTTTGCAGCAGTTTAAGTGCCATAGCCAAAAACGCAAGGCACTTTAATTGCTCATCTAATCAAAGGCAAAATAATTAAACGCACGTTACGCATACGCAGAGTTGGCCATTCAATTCAGTAGTGTTTATTGCACTAGATGTACAATCGCTTACATCAATCTATTTTAAAAGTATATTTAATAAATTCCTACTTTGTTATAAGCCGAATTGACAATCGTATCAAAAAATTATATCATTTTCATATGAATCCATCCTTGTATTAATATAGATGATGGTATATTTTAAACTGCATTATCTAATAAAAAGCATTCATGCATATGAAAACCCTTTTAATATTTGTTGCCTTAAATTATGCACAAATCGATGGCATATATAAACAAACATATATTGCAATAATAAATTTTAAAATTTCCCTATCATTTTTGCCGTTGCAACCACATTCAATTCGGCCTCAGCGCTGCGTATGAGTAATGCAGTCAATATGGCAACATGTGTAGCAACCTACCCCTCCACACGTCATCCCCTGCACGCCTGCTGTAAGCACTGACGCTTTTAAGCATCATTAATTTGCTGTGGGCAATCCAGTTGCCCCTTATTCTCAATCCGTCGCACCCACCTCCCCTCAACCAACACATTGACCTGCCCAGTCAAGAGTAATTATATGTGTATAGCCAGTGCTTGCAGTAGAAGCTGAGCGAAGGGGTGTGTGTGTGGTGGGGAAGGGAGTGTGGTTAATTGGGAAAGAAAGCAGGCGTATGAGAGTATTTGGGGCCCGATTGAAAGGGTATGCCATAATGCGTATTCATTGTTTGCAGCAGCAGCAGCTGCTGGCGTTACTTGCCTGCGCTTGGCAAGAGTTTCAATTTTCATTGGCTGTGGCCAATGGTTGGTCAACATGTTTGCACTGTCCCAAATCCCAGCCCTTCTCTCAATTTGTAAATGCTATTCAATTTTAAATGCTGACAGTGTGTGACTTTATGTATGCCTACATATGTACAGCTATATAAAGCCATAGATAATTTTATAAAACGGGCAAGTAGAGTAAACTTTGTTTAATATTCAATATAATTTTTTAAATGTCTACAAAATTTTTTGAAAATTTTCTAACTTATCATTAAGCTAATAAGAATGTGTTGTTATATTTCAATTATTTTATTTTTTAAATTTTTTAAATTTTATAATAATTTCCACATAGTATACATAGTTAAAAGTTATTGCATTTAGTTTACGTTAAATTTTGGATTTTAATATGATTTTGCAGTTTATGTTGCAGATGCTGCTGTTGCTTTATTATTAACCATGAACAGCAGGCACACTTAAGAGAGAGATAGATTGAAAGTAGAAGAAAAAGATAGAGAGAGGATTGTGAAAGGGTTAGAATGTGTAGAGTGTGCTGTGCACAAAGCAGGTAGTGAATGCAGTCAACTGACGTTTAAATGCCTGTCATCATTCATTAGCCGCAGCCGCTGGTCACATTGTCCTTCGTCCTGTGGACTTTGGCTTTTCATTTTAAGCCTCTGTGTGTATGTGTGTTTCCACATAACTGGCTTATTTCCTGTAACAACAGGCACAGCACACATACACATCTATCTACGTATGTCTATCTGGCATGCCGCATGAGCATCTACCTCCTGTGCAGTTCAGTTGACCTGTAGCAAAACTATTTAACCATTAGATATGAGAGTTCGTTAGGTTCCATCGTTCTATGGTTACTTCACGTTGTCTCAGTAGTTGAAGTAGCAAAAGCAGCAACAGCAGTTACTCATGGCCCGAAAACAAATTCATTTAAACACATTTCCATGCCTTGGCCTGGCTCAGAAGGCAGCCTCTAGTCAGACAATCAAACAGTCAGACAGTCTATGCCTTGGCCACTTGGCCATAGCAATTATTGTTGCCTTAGTATTTTAATTAAAATGTGTTTGCTTAGCTGGCTTGCAGCTTGGACTAACAGCAAATTATGTATGTATGTCTCACTATATATCTATCTCTATATCTGTCTGTCTCTCTTTTTACATCTATGTGCCTCCATCTCTTCATTCCTCCAACTTTTCTCCATTTCGCTTTTAGCCACAAGTGTCGGCCACATCAATTGCAGTTGGTAGATGGCACAAATTGCGGTCGCTTTATACATATTTTGTGTACATAAACAATTGCTCAAAACGCAATGTAAATTTAATTTCATTTCATTGCACTGCATATGCAAGTTTAATGTCAATAAGGGCATTATATTTAATTAATTTCTATACAAGCTGCTAAAACTTTACGAAATGCAATATATGGAAAAGATATATATGCAAAAAAATACTTAATTTTCTTTTCAAATGGCAAGAAATTTGATCTTCTATAGCTACATTATTAATAATATCAAACGTATGATATACATCAATGAAACATATTAAACCTTCAGTCGAATGCTCTTTATAAAGATCCATCGATTGAAATTGATGGAATTGAATCAAACATCACATTGATTTTCAAAAGTCATCTTTATATTATAAACAGACCATATATTGTAATTAAAATATATTTCTTAAACAGGTGTATCTGAAATTTTGAATGTTGGTAAATCTAGCTTTTATACACTATATACGTTTATAGCAGACACAGTAAATCACAATTCGTGTTGTTCTCACGTAAAGCTCATTAGAGGCACATCAAAAAATTATTACCATGACATTTTATTTACGATTATTTGAACAAATTTGGGACAATCGCAGGGCTAAAGCAAAGCCCAAGAACAACAATGGCCGCAGGAAAACTCAAAGAGACAACCACACACTTACACTCACACATTCAACAGGGGAAATAATGCGACGTGTTAAGGTCCATAAAGTTAATGCAAAGCAAACAGCAATAACAACAATAAGAAACAACAACAATAACAATAAGCATGAAAAAACTACCCACAAGAAATGGGAAAAGGTGCAAAAAAACACAATGAACATGTTCGCAAGACCGAATATGACCACGGCACGTTCCCAACGAAACAAATGCGATATTCAACCTGAATAATACAACAACAAAAAATAACAACAACAAAATAACAAAACATAAAACCAACAAAACAAAAAAAACAGAAAACATAAAATGGAATAGGTGAAGATTTTGTCTTTCGGTCAGCTTTAGTATCTTTTGGCTTTAAACGCAAACCACAAAATTTTATATGTCAAAAGCATTTAGCTAAAAGCTAAAATTTTCAAAAAGAAAAAACACATGCACAAAAAATTCAAATAAAAATACAAAATAAAAAATAAAAATGTTAAATAAAGTTGCTTGCTGCTGTTGAAGCTTAAGTTAACTTCGTTAGTGACAAAACTAGTCGAAATTTAAAACCAACCTCAGCGTAAAGCTCTTTTTTTTTCTATTTTTTTCATTTTGAAAATATTTAGAGAACTCCATGCCACTGAGGTTAATGATGGGATTACACAAAGAAAAAATATAATAGACATGCTTTTTAAGCCCAAACTTCAGTTTTAAACGAAGTTCAATTACAAACTGCTTTTTAGGTTTGTTCAAAAACAAACCATATATTTCTATATATTATCTATCTCTATTTCTGTATTATAAATGTATATTTGATCAACTTGTCTTTTATAAAATAATTTTGAATTATACAAATAGTTTTGTTGTTCACCAAATTATACAGTAGTAATTACTGAATGTATTCCAATGGCTATAAATGATTTTTTGAACTCATCCAAGAAATATCCCTAAGCATTTGTTATTCGAACACACTTATGGCCATAAGCAGTGCGTTTAAATTATGACCAAGAGCCCAAAATATCTACACAACCAACACCACAACTCCATCAGCTCATATCAATTTAATACAATTTGTATTCTGCCTGGCGGGGCAGAGCAGTCTTTGTCTCGGACCCAGTCAACATAAAGAGCAATTGGGCCAGGCTATGGCTATTGATTATTAAACGAGGTCACAGCGCCAATATGGACAGCGAGGGAGAAAGAGAGAGACAGAGAGAGCGAGAGAGAGAGGGAGAAAGTACGTAAACAAAAGTTAACTAAAAACTGTGTGTCGCATAATTTGTTGGCTTCACTTTTGCGCTTCGTTGACGTTAGAAGCGCTGAAGCTCCCAGTTTGTTAGGGGGAGTTGAATAAAACTAAAATTTATAAAGCGAATACGCTGTAAGAGAATTAAATTCAGTAGCTAGAAAATCCCTTTTGGCCCAGCAAATGAATGTCAAATGTGAATGGGTCAAAATTGCAAGAGCGAACAACAACAAAATCGAATTCGAAATACAAAAACCAAAACGAAAACGAAAACGAAATGTTTAACTGGGCTTACTAGAAGTCAAGCATATTTACGACACGTGTAGCTACAACTGGGTGTGTGTGTGTGTGTGTGTATGTGTGTAGTATATACTTGTGTATATATATGTATAGAAAATTAAGAGACCATCAATCAAGTCAAGTGGAAATTTATAGCACTTTTGTTTGTTATTATTCGTTTATGCATGAGTTAATTAGAATATTGGCGTTAACCTTTCCAGTGGGCCTTCGTCCCTTTTGTTGTAATGCACGAAGATTTATGAGAGAGCAGGTCTCTTCCTGCCACTATATACATATATGTACATCTATGTGTTAGCTTATGTGTGTGAATGCAATAGGCCTATACATATGCTGGCTTCTGTCTGTGTGCATTCAATCGTGGCTAAAATACTTTGCATACTTCTATTCCATATCTATGAGTGTTTGTGAGTGTTTATGCTAGTGTGTGTGTATGTTTGAGCGAGTTTATACTCTTTGGTATTAGAGACTAAACTTATCGTGTCCTGAGCCTTTGCTATCCTGCTAATTTGGCTCATTTCCGTATGGCTGACATGGCATTCAAAAACTTTATGATCAATTACGCATTTTTGTGGCTCGATTCCTAAAACTACAATAAGCCTTTTCTGCATCAACGATTCAAGGCATGTATTGGTTACTTCAATGGCTTTCGACCTATGATAATGTTGGGTTCTTGGGCAAGTCATTCGGAAATATGGCAATGTTAGAAATTTATAAATTCATCCAAATATACTTACTCTATATGTATATACACATAAGTATTTCATGAATTACAAATATATAAATATATATATTTAAAATAAATCAATATTTAGCAAATGATTTAATACAATAAAATAAATAATGAATTTATTCAATTGAAAATATTTTTATTTATTCTAATTTTTCCGCTTCCACTACGCTGAACCATTTAATTAAATTTCTCTTTTCTTTAATTAATGAATTAAAACATTTTGCAATGTTTACGTAAAAGTTGATTTAAATATATATATATTTTTTATTAGAATTGCAATTAATATTAATATTTATTTAGCATCATGCTTCATGCATATGTATATACATTATAGAGAGTGCTCTCATATGTCCCATAAGAACACCTTGCCGCCATGCGTGAGCAATGCAACGGAAATTCCAATTAGAAAATATATGTCAGCGGGCCAATGAGCATAACTGTGCATGTTCGTGCCTGTCTCGAAGCCGAACGTCAAGCAGCGTACGAATAACATTGTTACGACGACGAACTGTTAAACTAACATGCACTTAACAGCATGTGGAACGCATGCGCAACAGTTCTGTTGCGATGCTCTCTCTCGCGCTGTTGTTACTCGCGCTCAACGACTGTTACTATACTGTTAACAGTGTGTGGGGGGAACTGTTAGCAGCTGTCACAAAGGAAAAGGTGAGAAATTGTCAAGTATTGTATTGCCATGATTAAAATACGCGGCTAATTTATGTCAATTAATACATTAAAATTTCATTGCTCTTGGATTTTGTAAAGCTCTGTCAGTGGCAGCTGTTTATGTGGCTGTAACTGTATCTGCCTGTCTGTCTGTTTGTCTGCGTCTTTGGGTATTTTATTAATTTGTGCCTAAGCGTAGCACAACACACAAAAATGTTGTCTATAGAAATTAATAGCAAATATTTGTACGACAATTTGTTTGCATGGGGCGTGCTCAAGCCGGCCAAGCTGTTGATTGTTGTTTTTGTTATTTTTTTTTTTGTTGCTATCATTTGCTTTTTTTTTTGTTTCTAAGAGGGCGTGGCAATAATCAATTTAAATATGTTTTTCAAACAGCAGGCAGGGGAAAATGAAGCAGGTCACACGCGCTAATAAAAATTTAAAACAAAGACTAAAAGGCGCCAAGTCTAAGCCAGATGCACCTACCTCATGGCTTAAAACAGCATTATACAGACTAGAGGATGCCCTGTATATACAAAAATATCCCGTTAGTTATAAAGATATGTTGATTTACATAGATAGAAATTTATTAATATTTCATTTATTTATTTTATATTTTATTTATATTATTTTTGTTATACTTTATAATTTGATTTTTGAAGAGAGCTATGATAATGTCAATTCGCATTCGAAGTCCAGCGAACCGTCTTTAAAACATTATATTACGGGGTATCAAAATTTTTGCTGTGCCGGCAGTGGTTTCCGGGTCTGTAAGCCAGTATTTGTATAAGTTTATGTGTGTCTGTGTGTGTGTGTGTGGGTATGTGTGTTGGTGGTACATGCCTCCAAATGCTATCAAAAATCCCCGCTAATAATTTGTCAATATTACGTGAGCAGAAAATTGAATAAAAAGCGTTTTTGCATTGAGCACAGACCAAAATAAAAAAACAGCAAACCAAAAACAGTAAAAAACGAAGAAGTCAGCAAATGAGAGAAAGAGAAAGAAAATTTAGTGAGAGAGTGAGAAGCAACCATATTGAAAAGGCTACCCGAACCAGAAATTTGTAGAAATCAAATAAATTGTTACAAATGAGTGCAACTTTTTGTGCTCAAGACCTGCTCCAGTAGCTTGTGCTACCTTCCGAACTCTCCTGTTCTCCATTTCAACTCACGGACAGTCAGAATTTATTTATGTTCTCTGTCGTTCTTTCTTCCTTTCTCTCCCACTATCTTTCTCTCTATCTACCTCTCTTGCTCATTCGATTTTTCATTTGCTAAGCTGATTTGCAAATTTTTTTACTTTGCTTACATATAGTAGTACCATATATATTTACAGCTATATATATACTTTTTCCTTCATCCAGAGCGTCTGCTTATTGCCGTTGCCCATTGACAGAAATATGAATAATTCAGCATGCGATTCTCTTCTTGGTTCGCATTTTGCGCCAACAGTTTCGGCCATGGCAACAAAACTGTAATAAATGCAAATGAATTGATGAAAAGTCGCGCGAATCTCCGTCTATTTTCCTATTTTTTTTTTCAATTTTTTTTTTCAGTTTGTTTACATTCTAGTCTGAATTCGATATGCGCATCAATGTCAAGCGCGTCGAGAGCTTTGGGTTCTAATGCGGGAACACACACTTTCGCACAAATATTGTAAACTAACAGTATTTTGTGCAATTTCATCAAATGCCATGCACTTTCCATATTTTGCAGCGCCGAAATGCTTCAAACAAAATCTATAAAATGTCGAAAATGTTGTAAATTTAGAAGCTTGTATTTTCCACAGATATGCATACGCCATTTGAGTACGAAATGTTAATGTAAGCTGTTTGAAATGGATTGAAAATCCTATTTGAAAGCGATAGTGTTCACACACAATCCTTTCGTTTACCTTTATTCTCATAGTTTCACCGATATACGTATTAATTTTTACAATTCATGATTTGTTTTGTTTTTTTTTTTTTTTGTTTAGATATCTGGCACTTTCTACCTCTCTACAGTCTAACTCCAATTTTATTCAGATATCAATATCTAACTCTTTCTACTCTCTAACTACTCTACTCTCTAACTATATTCCAAGTTCCACCTTATAGCATTACCTTCAACATATACTCTCTGTCTTCTTTTTCGTTTTTCCTTTAGGTTCTTCTTTGTAGCTCTACCTCTCAGCACCCCATTAAAACTCTAATTTTTACTTCCACTCTCTAGCTCTATTTTCACGCTCTACATACTAGAGTTACATTATAGCTCTAGCTTCTAATAACTATATCTTAAAAAAGGAACTCTGTATATCAACCTATTAGTTCTATTTCCACTTCAATTTTTAGAACTACCTCCATTTCTATGTTTAATACTACTTAACCACATTTAATTTACCTTTTCCGCTTGTCAAGTAACTGAAAACCAACTTTATTAACTAAATTACGTTAAACATTCATGGAATGCGAGTTGGAAAGGTTGCAACCACAATTTTATCACAGCACTGACAACCACACATCCACTACGCCCATACACTATACATAACATTAAACATACCTATGTAAGGTATGTAAAAAATTTCAACAAAACCACTAGAACGCCCACACAGAGCCCGCAAAAATTAAAAAAAAAAGTACTAAAGCAACACAAGTACAAAAATAAAAAAACAAACTAGTAAATAAATTAAAACTAAATATAATTACACGTATTAATTAAAGTAGCTCTTGTCCGGGTTTACCGCAAAAGATAATAAAATCAAAGTGATAGAATTAAAGCGAAAAAAAGGCTTTATGATGTGTTGAATTATTCTGCTCCAATTTCAAAAGAGTTAGAGAGTGACTCAAAGTGATACAAGCTTAAAATTTTTTTTTTGTACTGTAACTAAATCTTTAAAACACTGGAGCATTAATTAATCGTCATTGTTATTTAAAACGATAACGCTATCAATATGTCCTTATCGACCACATTGTCACATTTATTGAACACATTGCACACCAATAGCAGCCTTTCAAATACCCTATAGACATAAGGGTTAATAATAATATGAATACAATATTCAGCTCAACTAGATTATGAGTTTAAGCTGCTGATAAGTCTGTTTAACTTAGTTCAAGGCTCTCATTTGAGACTGTTAGCTCTCAAAGGTCTCCCGTTGCGAGTCGGAAATACATAGAGAGGACCTTGTAGAGAGAGAGGGCATAAGTTAGGCAGCGTGCAACAAATTGCTGCACGTCACTCGACGTCAGTGGCAGGCAAGACAAATTCCATTTTGCTCATTGCCAGTATTGACAGTTGCGGCTCAGACGCAGGCACAGGCACAGGCACAAAAGCTTAAACTGGGGCCAGAGGTTTGTCAGGGTGGTCAGGGCAAAGATTGTGTGTGCGTGTGTATCTACCAATGGCGAACTGCTGATCGAGTTCAACACTGTATTTAGCTATTGCAGTGAAGAAGGCGTCGAGACTGGGAGATGATGGTGGGTAGCAGGGTTGATGGTGTAAGCGGGTGGCTGTAGGTAGTAGTTAAAGCCAGCATTACGGTGCATCATAATGCAAACAGTTCGAGTATGGAGCAAGCTATTTCCGGCTGACTAAAAAGGCTGCCGCATCTATATGTGTATGTGCGCCTTTGAGTGTGTTTGTATGTGTGTGTGTGTGTGTGTGTGTGTGTGTGTGTGTGTGTGGCTGCTTTTACGGATAGCTGGCATAGAACCTTGCTGCACTGCAGCCGACGTACCGCAACCCTCTTGCACCCGCTCTCAATAGTCCGATGAGTGACTACTTAAAGCGAAAGTAAACTTTTGCCTTGGCTGGTTACGGTCTTCATGGAGCAGAATGTTGAAGGGGTTTGGTGAAGAAGCAAGAGTGAGACGGTTGGTAAAGAGTGGTGAAGGGCGGTAAAGTGTGGTGCCAGCTGGTGAATGCGTAGGTGAGTGTGTATTGGTGGGTGCGGGTATTTGAAAACTGTTTGTGGCTCTGGTAGGTGTGTTCCTTGTGGTCATTTAGCTTTTCCTCAATGCAGCGTGTAATGTGGTCGCTTATAGGATGAAAAGCAAGCAGACTACTTTACACAGCAAAGCAACGAGGGTGCAAGTGAGAAGGTTACGGATCGAGAGAGAGAGAGAGAGAGAGAGAGAGAGAGAGAGAGACAAAGAGAGAGAGTGAGAAACAATGAGTGTGAGTGAACCTTGTGGGTAATAGGTAAAGCAGCAATTTAGAGGGAACAGTCGGAATAGCTGCAATGTTATAGTTGCCTTCTCATTAAGTGGCATTGCAAATGAAATGACCTCATACGGAGAAAGTACTTTGTGTGCTTGCTGTTAAACTGTGGAATTTTGTAGAATCCACAGAATATACTCTGATTTCATGTTCATTAAGCCTGGGGTTACTAAAAATGTCTACTTTATTTTGCACTTAACATGTTGCATTGTTTAATCATTTAACAAATCCACTCGAAATTCACTCAAATTAACTAGAATGCGATGAAAATGAAAAAATTCGATCCATGATCGATGTATGACTGCAAATATGTTTCTAGTATTCATTATAATACTTAAATTGGCATTGATTAATTGTTAAACAAATATTAAATAAGATTGTGATCTATGACTAAGAACGTTTTGTTCATTCTAAGTATTTTACAGCGCTATAGATGGCTTGTACCTTGTTTAATACCTTAAAAACTAAACAACTCGCATCAATAAATAAAAAGATCTGCAAACTTCCAAGCGACGCATGGAAAAAGTTCCAAGACGAACAGAACAATAAAAATGTGATGAAATTTGCCAATGTCGAAGATTGAATGTGTTGATGTGCACTTTTTTCTCCAGACTTCTATGTACCGTACATATATATAATCAGTATGTAGATTGGTTCGGTTTGTTTATGGCTTCCTAAATGCAAGACAAGTGCGAGTCTAACAACAGAAATCATACGCCCCGTGTGACAAACTCATTGCCATTTGTATGTATGCTTAAATGCATGTACATCCATTGCAAGCCCTACTATATATATACTAGATAGTATATGCCAACTACCACAATATATTTGTTGCTCTTGTTATACTGTGGTAAAAGACAAAGAGGCAAAAAGTTTTTTTTTGTTGGTATGGCAAAACACAATCAGACGCAGATGCACTTTGGGGGCAGGCCGACACAAACAGTGTACAAAGTTTAAGACTCTTTGTGTCACTTGGCTTGGATGGCAATGCGACAACTATGTAAGCAAAAAATAATACAAATAAAAATAAAATGAAATAAAATAAAATAAAATGTAATAAACAAGCTGCTATCAAGTAGCTGCCCGACTGCAGAACTACTACATAGGATACTTTATGCTCGACTTTATATCAGCTACAGGTACAGAGCGCCAGCTTCTACTCGAATTCACTTGAAGTCAACATTGTTAATGTTTATTATACATGGATATATCGATGAACAATTGAATATATTTTTAATTTTATAAAACCCAATCAAATTAGATAGTTGCATGCGGTGAAATATAATTGATTAGGCGTGTAATACATAGGCATTAGAATGTTTAATTTATTTATATAATTGCTGTTTTATATCAATTTTATTTAATTGAAATTTATCCCTGATAATCCGATAATCTAGTCATTTGGTATGCTGTTATTATACCTAGTATTCGGGGTACATAAATGAGCCTGAAAACAGGTAACGACTGGAGCTTTAATAGCAGAGTTTTATAGGGGACGAGGGCATGGATTGGGAGGAATCGGTGCCATGGCCGGAACAACAAACGATGGCCGTGGGGTGAAAAGTCGCCGTTGCAGCATAATAATGTCAGACAGGCGACGTCTTTTTCATGCTGTAAATTGCAAAAATGCAGCCAAAGGCAACGGCATCAGCAGCAGCACTACACGTGGTGCTCCATGTGTGACTTTTTGCAGGTTTCAAGACCAAACGGAAGCTAGCAGCGCTCCCTGACAAGCGGCATGCAAAAGGAAGCAAACAAAAAAAAATAAACACAAACACAAAAAAGACAGATAGAGAGAGAGAGAGAGAGAGAGAGAGAGAGAGAGAGAGGGAGTGAGAGCGAGAGAGTGAGAGAGAGAGGGGCACAGAGAGAGAGAGAGAGATGGGACATCTAAAGTTTATATACATTAAATGCGCGGCAGCAGCGACACAGCGACAACAAGGAAACAGCACAATAAATCCAGGATACATTAAATAACATACAAACACAAACACAAATTTACACACACACAAAGTGAATAAAGGCAACAGAGAGGGATAGAGAGAGAGAGAGGGATAGAGAGAGAGAGAAAGAGAGAGTATTAAAGCCAGAGATGGGAGAGGGAGAAGAACTAGCGGTCAACTTCCCTTTTC
>JBANCZ010001390.1:0-22080 GCA_037040025.1 Sphaerogastrella javana | reverse complement strand
GTTATATATATATATATGTACACACACACACACACACACACACACACACACACACACACACACACTGATACACTTACGCACACACTCACACTTTTGATAACAGCGCCGGATGACGGAAGGTTGAAGCTATTTTTCTTCATTGATTTTTTTTGTTTTTGTTATTTTTTGTTGGGTATTTTGGCTTTTTGTTTTACTGTTTGCTTTAGCTGATTTCACTTGCACACAAATGCAACTGTTTACGGGTGTAGGGTATACTTTTTTTTTTTTTTGGTAACGGATTTGGTATTAACTTGGGCAATTGGAGAGCAAAAAGTGCAGAAAAGCCTAACAAAAACCGAAATTGTTGCTACAATTTGTTATCATTTCTTTATTCTTTTACTTGCAGTGTCCATATACAATTGATAAAAATGTAAAATGTAAAATATAATATATAAAAGAAACAGAGAAAACAGAAAACAGAACAAAAAGTGAAACAACAAATCAAAAGAAATCAAATGAAATCAAACAAACAGCAAGGCAACTTGTTGAGCTTATAAATTCGCATCTAACTTCTAAGGCAGCTACTACTACTACTACTACTACACGCACACACACATAGCCACACATATATGTATATGTATGTGTACAATATGAAATTTTAATTTAAGCTATAAACGAAAAAAAAAACAGGTAATAAGCATTTTTTGTCTGCGTGTTCTATGTGCTAATTAACTTAGATTATTTGCCCAGACGTGGAGTCTAAAGCAAAGAAATGACTTGTATATAATCATAGATAGCAAACGTTGAATAATTTGCTTTATCTATCTCTCTATAGAGGGATTAAATGAATAATAATAATACTAATTGAAATTTTCGTTTTTCAGTTTGCGCTTTGCCCAGCAGCAGCGGCAGCGACCAATCAACTAAATCGCCCTAAGGCAAAAGGGGGGGGAAAACTGCATTGGATTTGGCTGAGCAGAAACTTTTAAGGGAAATGGGAAAATTGGAAAAACTGTGTTGCCTTCGTCGTATTGGCCTTACGAGAAAACGATAAAACATAACAATGAATATATGAAATGAAATCTGTGTCTAAACAAGCCTTTAAACTAATAACACTTAAATATTGTATTTATGTTAAAACTTTAATGATAAATTGAAGTATATTTTTCACCTAATTATGTATTGTAAACGCAACAACAACAACTAAATCATAATGCCAACCGTCTGTTGTCATTAAAAACGTAAAAAAAAAATCACAAAAATTGTATTTGTTTCGACATTTCAAATGTCTCTCGTGTATCTACTATATGTGTGTGTTTGTATGTTTGAATTGAAAATTGTTTCCTCTTATAACAAATTAATTTATATTACACACCACAGGCTCACACACACACGCAAACGTACGCACATTTGTATTTTTCTAAATATTTTATGGCTATATATATAAAACACATATACACATCCATACAATTGTATATGTATATTGTATTTATACTTGATAAATATTGCGATTTTCAATTTATTATGTAATCCAAGGCCCACGTACGTTTGCTCTTTAGAAGCGCGCACATTTTAAGGAAACGAACGCTATGATTTTGTGCCCATTATCAGATTTAATAATATTTACACATTATTGTACACTTGTAGTAACACTTTTATCGTAGTTTGTGAAAAGTTTTATCGATTTTCAAACACACATGTCAACTGTTTGTGACGTAAGTTTCAGCATTCGCATTGAGCAAGCATAAACAAAGCTCCAATAGAAAGTCTCTCTCTTTCTCCGTCTGTGACTGTGGCAACAGCTGCTTGTGGCGCATGCGCCTGACGACAACTCTCTCGGCTGGTGGCAGTGGCAACCCTGCTTCCGGGAAAACTCAAAACTATTTCCAGTTCAATATCGAGACCATTTGACTACTTTGCCAATGGCCGACGTCGTGAACAGATAGCACATGTACAGTGTGAAGAAATGTACATAGAACAATTGTCCAATTAGTAAATGATCACCGTTGTTAGACAAATTGAAAAAGTTCTGTTTGCTCATTGAAGCTGCATAGATAAATGTAAACTGAGAATGTAAACAAAATATTAATATTTGATGCAAAGGTCAGCTTTTAAAGCACATGCAAGCTTCATCATTGAATATCGTACAAAAGCTTTATAAATGAATATCCACTTAGCAAAAGCTGCTTAATCGAAAGTTTACTACCGTATTAAAGCTTATAATTATTTAAAGCTAGTTTACTGGAAGCATAATCTACTGCATTCGCAAGTAAATCTCAATATTCTTGATAAAAATCAGTATTAGTTTTAAATGTTTTTAAGGATTGTACGACTTTTGTTCAATGCATGAGCTTTATATGCTTTAAAAACGGATACACTTTAGACGTTCTAACACTTACAATCGTTAGCACGATACTGTAAAACGCGAGTGTGCACAATTCAATGATTTGGTGACTGATTACGAAGCTTAAAAGATTACCAAAGCCGGTAAGCACGAAGAATCGCTGGCTCCAACGTATAATATGAACACGCGAGATCTGATGAATGGAAAATATGTATAAAAATGACGATCACAAATCGATCTATACCGACAACGATTATCGATATTACACAGTGCACTAACAGATAGATCACGCTTATGCTTGAGTGATATAAGGCCATAGATAAGGCTTATTAAAAATGTCACACAGATTAGCAACGTGGAGATGACGATGCATGTGAATGGAGCTGCTGTCGGAGGCTTCACAATGGACATGGTGTTTATTTCGAACTGAAACAAAAAAACGTTGTCAATTTTCAAATGTATAATATTGCTCATAAATGTGACTTACCGTCCAAACACCTGTAAGTATACGTATCCAAAGACGTTCATGCACAATTATGAAGTAGAAGAACACATAGAGCTGTAGCGTTAGAAAACTAAAATAATAAAGTACCAAAACAAGGATATGGTGCTTATGCATAAAATCATTGAGTTTAGAACTGCCAATAAGTAGAAATTAAACAAATATTACGAGAATTTTTCTATTGGTACATACTTACCTTTGCACCAACACAATTAAATGAAGTTGTCCAAGTAGCATCATTATGAAAGTCAATTTATAGGTACTCTTGAGTACTACAGCTCTAGTTCTTTCCTGTTTGTGTATGAATGGACGTTCCATTAATTTTTTCAATTAATTATATCATATGTATAGAATTAAAAAACAAGGCACATGGAGAAATGTTGATTGTGTCAAATAGATGAATTTTCATGTATTACTAAACATATCTTCGTCTGCAAATGATGTATTACATTAAAATATAGTCAGAAATAACTAACAAATTGTCTAGAATCGAAATTTACTATCGTCAGGCAGCTAGTACACACTTTAAGCTGTTTTTTCAGGCGATTCATTTTTAATATATATATGTTTGTAATCACGTATGCGTTCGATTTAAATTATTTTTATTCTAGGGACTTCAATTTAAACTAAATATCCAGTTAATTTTCTGACATACATTCGATGAGCCTTACTTCATTTTAGTTGTACATGTAAATTAGTGGTGTTTTAAATTCGCAATGGATAATCCACCTGTCTCGTATCGAAAACTACGTCGAAGATTTGCAGTAATAGTTTATGTCTGCACCATAATATGCCTATTGCTCGCACTTATGCAATGGCTTCTCATTTGTATAATGTGAGTATGAAATCAAATGTTACTATATTGTATATAACATTCGTAAAAATATAATTATTATCATTTCATGTACCGTACATTAACAGCCGTAGTGCCAAAGATGCGTTTCTAGAACATGATTGGATAAGTGTTCTATTCTTTTTTATAGCAATGCTCTTGGTGTTGATTTTCATATTTGTGGAAAAAGTTCGATTTATAAAAGGTCTAAATTGGATTTTAGCAATAATTATCGTAAGAGCTCCTCCTAGTTAGTTTGTCGATCTATTAAGAGACTTTGTTAATTTATGTTTAATCTTCAGCTCGAATGCGTCACAATTGGCCTCTTTGCTCTAGTAGCAAAAGCTCCATGGCCGGATATGCTCCTATGGTGGGCAATATGTTGCTTATTGCTAATTCTATTTATAATAATCGGATCTTCTATCGATGTGTGTTGAATCGTTTATATTGTCAGATATAGTTATAATTACATTGTACTTCTTTTTTAGCATGACCTTACACTTGATATAGTGATAATATTTGTAGTATCCTTCATCTTTTTGGTTGCCTCAATATTCCTAGTCATGGTCTATGTGCTCACATCCGTAAAATATGCATTCTATACATTTCAAATATTTGTAACGGCAATTGTACTACTGGTAAGTGTAAATATATATTGTCTTATGCTTTTAAAGGTATACAAATCGAAATGTGATCTTATTTTGCAGTTCGTCATGTATCACGCTCAAACGGTACAAGGAGGTCGATTCGCTGAAATAAGACTGAACGATTTTTTATTGGCTATAGTGATACTATTTTATGATTTCATCATACTCTTCCTTCTGACATTCTTTGTCCAGATAAAGTATCAATTCGTCACGAGTACCATGAACATGATATGTAACTACAAAACATAAACAATCTATTAGATTGTTACAATTACAATTATACAATCTGCAGTCTATAAATTCTATATAGAGCTTATTTATAAACCATACGACTTAATATTTCGACTATTATTCCATAATTATCTATCTTTGCTTCTGTTAACTGTTAACTTCATCGTTGTTGCAAAACAGTTGTATCTGATAATAATGCCGTGTCCATAAACCATTCAAACTCCCATTTACAGCGGCACTTGTAAACAGTGTACTAGATTTTAGCATTTGCAATTATAGCGAATATGATTCATTGTTAAATATATTTTAACTAAATAATTATATATACTCTTTCATAAAACAAAATTAAGTAAAAAAAACAGTAGCATCATCTTTTTTTTATCATTAACGCAGAAACTTTAATCACATTGAGGAGTAAAATTTTTTACATTTGTATATATAATATTTGTATAGCCGAAAAATTTGATATAGAGATAAAGAGAGAGCCACTACTAAGCACAAGGATTTCGCAATGTTCATTATATATTATATAGATATATGAATAATATTCTTAAAATTGTTTAATTATGATATGATTAAGCATGTATATTACATGGGATTAGTTTAAGATACATTATATAGTAAATTTATAATATGATATTTGTGTAGTACAATATATGTGACGATAGACATAGTTATAGATACGATAGGTAACATTATTGATTGCACAGCAGTAAAGGTTTGTATTCGATTTTATGTTTCTACATAAATTTAGATACGTATAGATGATATATTAGGTTTTATAATTTTATATAAATAAAGTTACGTATAGTTATATGGATTCTAATGACGATGCTGCCGAGCAAATAGTTGCATCCGAATCACTGAACTTCGAGCCATCCAGCGCCGAATGCAGGGGTTGCGACTGTGAAGCAAAGGAACCCAGTAGGGGTGAGGCCAGTTCATTGAGGCTGCTCAGAATGCTAGGTGTGGGTGTGATGGCTCTGCCGGAGAGGCTGCTGCTGTCCGTGGAGGAGGAGGAAACATCGGCGGACTGTGTGGAAGATTGACCATAGCGTTCGAGTAGTAGCTGGTTAAAGGTTCTGGCTGGCCAATCCATGTCCTCGCCTGTGGCAGGTTCTGTCGGCGTGGTGATGGGCGTGGGCATGTGATAGACGCTGCTGGTGAAGGAACTATTATCGATGAGGCTGCTCACGGGCTCCAGAAATCGTTTGCCATGATAAATATCGGCATGTGTAACCGGCGTGAACAGACTGTCCACAGACACAGTGATATCACGACTGAGGCTAGATGGTGACTGCGACTGTGACTGTAACGGTGACTGTGATTGGACATTGTAAAGCGCAGTGGGACGAGAGTGTTTCTTGGGCATGTGTGCTGAACTATGGCTGCATTGGGAATTATTGGAGTTACTTATCTGACTGCTGCGACGACGCTGTTGCAGCTGCTCCAGCTCAGTTTCTAGATGCGAAAGTTCACATTATTTAAGGTGAGAAATTATAGAAAATTATGACAGAGTAT
Organism: Sphaerogastrella javana; assembly: GCA_037040025.1. Lineage (NCBI taxonomy): Eukaryota > Metazoa > Arthropoda > Insecta > Diptera > Drosophilidae > Sphaerogastrella > Sphaerogastrella javana. Next base: position 16,024 of record JBANCZ010001390.1, on the reverse strand, counting down.
AATGTTAATTGTAAGCAGTTCGAGCGAATTGTTGGAACTGGCGATAACTACTAAACTGGCCACGCTACGCTACCTGTGCTTCATACCTTCCGCCGCGGACTCCTCGTTGTCCACATCCTCGCGTATGCTGGCCTGGCCCACAGCCGCTGCGGTGCGTCCATAGGAGTTGACCACGCTATTGGTGCCCCCGCCACAATTCTTATCATCGTCCAGTGTAGTGCGCACCACAGCCACATCCATGTGTGAGTCCAAAGAGAACTGTTTCCCAGACATAAGTATGCCACGCACACGACGCCGTGTCGATGGAGATTCCTGGTGCTGCATTTGGAAAACATTAATAAGTCGTTCTAATTAAGATTTTGGATACTTACTGCAATGCGTATGCCTGCGTAGGTCTTGGCCAGAAACTCATCCGCATCGAAGATGGCCGCAAAAGAACCATTGACCACCTTGGGCGACAGCGGAGAGTTCGATAGCAGTAAACTAGAACCAAAGGCTTCGCTTTTCTCCTTGGTGTCTGATAAATAGAATAAACAAAAGCTTTCAAAGGCTTTCACAAGTTCTTGAAAGTTCATCGAGTATGCTAAACAATTGAAGCTTATATAATTATAAACAAAAAGAAACGAATAAAATAATTCAAATTGAAAAGCTTTGAAAGTCCATTGACTCTTAAAGTTAGCTCTGTTTAGTAAATGTGGAACGTAGGATTTTTGGGTGGATCAAACGTATTTTATGCAACTTGACGAAACCATAAACAATAAGAGAATACAAAAACTAACATAAAATACAAATAGTAACATAAAATAACATAACAATACAAAAATTTAGCAATGTATATAAAAAACTATTGTTGTTAAAGCTAGCACGCATCAATAGTTGGGTAGGGCCCAGTGTTTACCCTTCAGATAGACGCGATTGGCAATGGTAATATTCATCTCATCCAACACCATGGATGCCACCTGTTTGATCTCCATCCAATCCTTTACAATATCATCGAGTGTCGTGTGCGAAGACGTAATGGTAAAACGAATTACGTACTGTCCTTTCAGCGAGGACGGTACGCAATGCTGATTACCACGATAATTCAGGCGCTTGAGCAGTCGCTCGGTGATCTCGTTGTCACCACGTATCCGAAAAACGACCAGACCCAAATGCCGCTTGGCAGGCAGCTCGAATCGATGATCGGCCAGCACAAGTGCCTCGAATTTTTGAGCTAGACGCACGCCCTCACGTATGTGCCGCTGCAGACCCTTAATGCCAAAGGAGCGCAGCACGAACCACACCTTCAGAGCGCGGAAGCGTCGACTCAATGGTATTTGCCAGTGCATAAAGTCAACGGCCACGCCCGAGTTCTCATGCTGCAAATAGAGCGGCTCCACATTGAAGGTACGATGTACAGCGGTGCTATCTCGCACCCACATTGCCGTGGCATCAAAGTGCACCATCAGCCACTTGGAGGGATTGAACGCTATGGAATCGGCTCGCTCAATGCCACGCAACCAAGTGCGAAACTCCGGGCAGATGAAAGCGCTGCCCGCATAGGCCGCATCCACGTGAAGCCACAAATTGTACTCGCGACAGACGATGCCAATCTGCGGATGGATAGACGACTTGGTTAATCCGTTAAGTAGTTGGATCAATTTTGTAAACATACCTCATCCAGGTTGTCGAAGCTGCAGCTACCGGTGGTGCCTAGCGTGGCACAGACCTGAAAATTCCATAAAAGAGATTTATATTAAAGATATATTTTTTTTTTAAATTTTTGTGAAAGATTCTTGAGATCCTTAAAAATAGAATTTCGAAGAACATATTATAGCAAGTATAACAAGGCTCAGTTTAGGGATTTCGATTAGGGCAATAAAAGCTCTTGAATATGAGCTTCATTTATAATTTTTAACAAGATTTAAAATATCAAAGTTATAAGATAATTTGATTATTTATTTATAAAACCTTTTAAAAGTTATTAAAAATAGCTTTGTAAAAGAAACCGAAATTGAAATATAGATATCTATAAGTCACAGATCAACGTTTGACAAAAGCTCTACTAAATAATATCAGGTTAAACCAATATTTTCATTTATGCAATTGAGTAAAGTCAATAAATTTAACATACTGCAATTTTAGATCTATAAATAAACCATAAAATCGAGACACAAAACATCACTTGCAACTGCTGACAATTATTAATTGGTTCCAGTGGGAATCAGGCAAATCAGGGAATGATATTAAAAAGGCAGGAGACACACAAAGACGCAGCTGCTGCTCTGCCGCAAATCCACTCAGTGCCTAATTGTGCCACGGCGGCGGCCAATTAGTTTTGACAGAAGAAACAGAAGACGGACGGACGGATAGACAGACAGGCAAGCAGAGACAGAGAGGGAATGGGCTTACCCAGAATGGGACCAGGCCCTGCTTAATGTCGTCCTCGATGGCCTCGCGCAACAGTTTGCCTCGCATGGCCAGCTGTTCATCAGCCTCAATGTACCTCATGCGCACGAGTCCTGCAAGAGAAACGGAGACAAAGAGAGGGAGAGAGAGTGAGATTGAGAGCGAGAGTGGGTGGCGGCATTAGCTTGTAAGCAGCTTACAAATTGCGTCAAGCGTCAGTTTATGTTTTGCGATATTCTCACTCACCAATCAGCGCTGCCTTCTCTACGCTCGAATGCGCCTGATCTGAGCAGTAGGCCACCAGACGCGCATTTATCTCGGCATCCTGATAGCCAGGATTTCGCTCATGGAAACGCTGTATGGCCCGCGTACGTCCCGCCAGCAAACAGACCAATGTCGCCTCGCTGGCCGTTGTCTGCAGTACGCCGCCTCCTTGGCTATTATTGCTCAAATGCAGAAAATCATCTGGCAATCCAATCATCTTGCCCAACCAATTCATCACCACTATCTCCAGCTCTGTGCACGCCGGCGAACTGGCCCAGGTGAAACCCAGGCAATTGATCGCATCCGCCAGCATATCGCCCAGCAGTGATGGCATCGAGTTCAGCGCTGGGAAATATCCATGCATATGCGGTGACTGCCAATGGGTTACTCCGGACATGATAATGGGCTCCACATCGCCGAAGATCTTGGGCCAGGGCTCACCCTCGACGGGGGCAGACTCCGGCAACAGTTGACGCATATAGCCTGGACTGACATCGGGAAAGACGCGACGCTCACGTATATTCTCCAAATAGTCGGCTATATAGTCGACCATCTCCTTGCCTAGGGCAAAAAAAAAATATAAAATTAATTATACTTGGTATCACTTTCTAAAAATATGATAATAATATTAATAAATGCTTCCTCGTTTCTACAAAATTTATGGGAAAGCTTAATATGATATTGTAATTAATTGAAATCAATTAATGTTAAGTAAGAATCGAACTACATCTGTTCAATATTTCAAATATCTGTAATAAACTCGGGAATTTTCATTAATTTAAATGGGAACTGACTTGATTTACTTAAAGAAATGCAATATATTTTATCATTTGACAGAATTTCATTATTTTAAATGGGAACTGACTTGATTTACTTAAAGAAATGCTATATATTTTATCAATTGACAGCAGCGATAGAAACTGGAATTGTAGAGTGAAAACATTACTCATTCTTATCGCATTGAAATGATCTGACCGAGTTCCAAAGCAATCGATTAAATTAATCCTTTCAATGTCAACAAATCTATTATATAGGATTTTGAAATGTATTTATAAATTAATCGAAATATTCTATTGAATATATAATCCTTTAATTATGTATATGACACAGGGATAATTTTAGCAATAAGTTCATATAATTTTATATATTATAGAATTTATACTTAAATGTAAATTATAAATCCTTTATAGATTACTCTTTAAATTAAAATTTCTGATATTATAACGATATTTTGCATTGTTTAAAAAAAATAAACAGTTAAACAAACTACTCTGACTTTTCGAGGCACAATATTATTTTATCACAGACTTGTTAATGATTTTCGGTTATGGCCCGGCAAATATTGTAATAAACGGATAGGAATAAATTTGTTAGAGCCTCATGAAATCAAGATATACGAGCATTGTATTGATTTAGGCAAATGTGCTGGGACAAATCCGTAATCCCTTTAGCAATTGCAACGAAACTGCAAATCAAATTAAGTCCGACAGTCCGGCAAAAGATACAAGATACAAATGTATCTCAGAGCTGCTGCTGTGCGTTTTATGGTTCTACTTACCCCGTTGCCGATACTCCTTAAAGTCCATGGCTCTGACGTATGCACTGCGGTCTATGTGTGTGTGTGTGCGAGAGTGTGTGCGGGAGTGTGTGCGGGAGTGTGTATGTGTGTGTGTGTGGGTGTGGTTGTGCTGTTTGTAAATTCCGGGCTGGGATTGTGGCGTGTGTCGTAATCCTTTTGGCAGCTTCTGTAACTGGGGAGTCTTTTGCTTACAGCTCAGCTAGACGGATGCCATTATCTGCAGGAAGAGTTGCGGGATTTCGAGTAAAGTTTTGCTTCGTTTTATATATGCATATATGTTTTAGATATATACATATATAATTGGGTGTAAAATGAAATTGAAATATCAAATGGGAACGTCGACCGTTGACTGAAATGCTATATAGCTGGGGCACTAGCTTCCGATGTTGTGGGGCTTCGGTCTAATTGGAATAGACCAGAGTAAAAAAAAAACTAATGGAACGAATGGGTATGCAAGTGTATGAAAGTGCAAATTTATATATGTGTGTGTGTGCGAGAGAGAAACGTTGTCAGCTGAGAAAATAGATATAGTTTGATGGATTGGTGCAAGAGTTAAATAGAACAGACCAACGCGAAGCGAAATATGGAACGAATGCGAAGGTCTATGTGTATTCTAGTGCGTGTATGTGTATGTGTGTATGTGTGTGTGGGTGTGGGAAGTGTGACCAGCTGTGAAAATAGCGTCGCATTGATTGGTTACAAGAGTTAGATATACTTTGATTTTCACGGTTTCACTATATGTTGAGCTCATTGAGCCACAGGTAGGTGTCGTCCTTTTGGATCCTGGCCTTAATTATGGCAGCACAAATATTTGGTTTTGGATGAATTTTCCGGGCTTGACAAGTGGCAACGGTATGAAACGATTGAGTGTCGCGTTGTTGTATTTATACAGGCTAGAGGCCTGTTACTTAGCGCTAGGTAATCTATAAGCTAGTACGTATCTACGTACGTACATATGTAAGTTTGTAATTGCAATGACTATGGAAACTAATTAATGAATGCGATTTGTATATATATTAAAAAATTGAACTCATGTGTTTACAGATTGTTCGTCAATTACGATGCAATGCGATGCTGTAATTGCCCTAACTCAACAATAATCAAAAACAGTAACAATAACAATAACAACTGTAACAATTGCAATTGTGCATGGATTTTGGACATGGATAGATCAGTACTCGCAGATTCCCCAACAAAATTCCGTTTAAATGCATCGAGTGCTCTCTAATTGTTTATGCTGGTATTTATACTATCATTATTATATTGTTTTTGAATACTATCGTCAACGATCTCCATGCACTTTACAAATACACTATAATGTATAGGTATATATTGTTGTACTATTAGTATAATACACAAACTGTTACATTAGATATACATATATCTATAGTATATATTAGTTTATCTATATATATGGTATACATTTAATATTATTTATTTAGATCGAAAAATACGTTGGAGACAGCTGCTCGACTGCATTCATAATTATAGAATTTAGTTAAGGGTAAATAACAACAACAATAACAACAATTGAACAAAACAAAAAAATGGGATAATAAACTGGATAACTGGAAAAACTTATCATCAGAGTTTAAATGCAATTGATTTCTAATTATCAACAATGCTTCGAGTTTTTATGTATCATTCTATTTTTTCTCTATATATTTACATATAGTAATTATTTAATCGCACACGATTCTACGGTCTATATAAATCTTATTCTTTCACTCGATATTTGCAACTGTCAATGGCTTTACGACAAATGGAAAATAACTAGATCTACGGGTATTACTTAGTGTTATTCATAGGGAACTCAGTCGGTTATGGTAGAAGCACTTAAACCACGATTCACATATCAGTTACTATAATTATGTAATTTTGTTGGCTTTTTTTAATGGATTATCATCAAAATATTATTTATCTGGTTTAATTTATTTATTTTTCTATTCCTTTCTTCAATTATTACCATTTACCACACGCGTTTTCGTTTTTTTTTTTCGCACTTGTATCTAATTTCGCCTTCAACGTTGTACTGTCCGATTTTATAGGCGACTAGCCCTATTTATACCCCAAAGAATCCATGTCCTGACATTAGAACTTTATTAAAACAGAGTAAAATTTTATGCACTCTTAATAGAAATGAAATTTTCCTAGCAAATAATTGGACTAAGTCGACTAATGCGTACTCTACGCTAATTTATTTTAATATTACATTATTTCTACTATATTAAAGAAATGAATACATTTTTTGTATAGTATAATTGTATAAATTTTAATTAATATCAATAATAATATGTCCAAACATATAATAACATGTTATATTATTTTAATCAAAATAATTAAAAATTATTCGGGTTCAGTTTAACAAAAATATAATTATAAAATGTCAATAAATATATAATAATGATATAAGTAACAAAGAAAATTAAGATATTTTAATTTAACAAAAGTTTTTTAAATTTTCGAATTTAAATTTATGAATAAAAAATGAAGTAGAAATGTAAAGTTAATATTCAATTTTCTATAAAATAAAATAATTAATTAAAACAATTTAACAAAAAAATTTAAAATTATAAATGTATTTGATCTACATTATACCTATTTTTGTTAAATCTATATATTTATATTAATATAATTAAATATAGTATAAAAGTTTAATAAAAATTAAATTATTTGAAAAATGAAAATTGTAATATGAATAGTATTTTAATCAGTAGTATTATTTATTTTACATTTAAAATGATTTATAAATTTACATTTATCATTTTTATATCATAAATTTTTATATCATTAATTTATAAATTTACCTTTATCATAATGTCATATAACATTTCTATTACCCATTGCCCAACCCACTATTGCTTGGCCATATGCTCTCTCTCTGGAAAGAGTGTTGAAAGAGTATTACGAAGCAACAGGCGAAACGAATGAAGCGAAGGAATCGCACGAAAAGGGACACCGTGTGGTAGGACTCAACTACCAATGACAGAAGGCCAACTAGCGAAGCCCTATGTTTCCCGTTGACCAATCAAGATGCAGTGCGGGCGTACACACACACACACGCAGAGAGAGAGAGAGAGTGTGTGGCGCGCATACACACACAGATTGCATGTGGCACAGTGAAACAGGATCAATGTTGCAGGCAATTTAAGTAAAGCTGAATTTTCTAAAGCTTTTCAATTGGGCTAAGACTTGGCACTGGGCGTAGATTACTCAGGACTATCTACAGTTCACAATCAACAGTTCACAATAGTGCACTTTGGCTGTGGCATTGCATAAGCTTTGAGTTCGAGTGGAAGTTTTTTTTCTTTTCTTTTTTTTTTGGTGTACAGGAAGACGTAAAAATCTGTGAAATTGCTTAAAGCTCGACTCAGTTACAAAACGGAAGAAATAAATAAAAGACAAACAACAAAACTAAGAATAACAGCAACAAAAAAAAAAAAAAAATAACAACAAAAACTTCTAACAGCTGCTACGTTCTAGCCCCCTCTGTCCTCTCTCTCTCTCCTTGTCATGCTCTTTCCATTCCCAGTGGCTATATTGAAGCTTATTACACAGTTACAACAGCGCTGCCAATCGCAGCTGCGACGTCGACAGCGACGTCGACGTCAACGTCAACGCCGGCAGCAGCTGGAGGTCAATGAGCTTTGCTTGTTACTCGCCTCAGAAATTTCGTCAATATACCGCTACATTCTATGTACAATGGGTGATATTCCAATTTGAAAGGTCAAAATAAATATATTTTTTTATATGTGAGAAATCAATTAGTTTTTATGCATTTAGAGTTTATATATTTTCGAGAATTTAGAATTCAATCAAATAAATATTCTTTTTTATATTCATAATTAAAAATAATAATTGATTAAATTGATAATATATTAAATATATTAATTAAAATAAAAGGTAAAAATATTCTTAAGTATATATAAAAAAATATATACATAGAAATTTAATTGAATGCATTCATTCATAATTAAATGTAAAAAAATTAATTGAAAATAAATATATCAAAATTTAATTGAATTGAAAAATTTAAAAAGTAATCAATTAATGTAAAATTAAAAAATACAATAATTAAATTTAAAAATAGAATTGCAGAAATTAAGTTGTTTTCAAAAACAAACAAAAAAACAAATTAAAAATAACTGTATAGAAATTTAAATGATTTTTCTTTTCTTTTTTAAGCTAACCAAAATTTAAAACTATTATTACTTACTTAAATTTAAAAATTATTAAATATATTAAAAATAAATTTACAGAAATTTAATAGAATTTAATTTCTAGTTTCTAGTATATCAAATAAATAAATTTATATTTTGAAATTTAATATAACGTCTATTTCTTACCAAATTGCAAAGAATTATTATAGCCAATTTCCATAGTGCCACAGCTTTTTTTTACGTCTTTGTGTGTGTGTGTGAGTGTGTGTGTGTTTACCTGCTTGTTTGTATGAGTGTGTGCAGGGCTTTAATTGTATGCGTGCGTATTACCAAATATTGAGCAATATAACAAGAATTTCAGTTTCTTTTGACTCGCTGGAGACAGTTACAAACTGATAACGTCCCAACACCCGCCGCCCGATCACACACATTCTCACACACACGCACTCACACACACACACACACACTCACACACATTTACACATGATAACTTGACAGCTTTCTCGCGCCGCATAGCTTGCCATCTCGCTCTGACTGCTTGGAAATCGGAATGCACTTTTGTCTTGAAAGAAATTCTTGCTAAAAATAAAAAAAAATACGTACGTTCAGGTTATTTTCATAAAAATACTTTACAAAATGCATATCGCATAAATTTTGACAATTCATTTTAACTGCGCTCTCACTCACGCACACATACTCACACACGCGGACGTTCAGCTCTCTCTCTCTCTCTCTATTTCACCTCTCTCTTTGATTTCGCTGCGCTCTCTTTTGGGTCGGCCCTCTCTTCAGCTGATCGTTTGACTGCTTTGCCTGTTGCTTGCTTTCTCTTTGCGCGCACTTTCTTTGTGATCGCTCTCTTTTGCTATGGTGCGCTCTTCGTGCTCAGTTTTTCGTGTTTTTGTGTTTTGATTCCATTCTTCTTCGCTAAGAACGTTCGTTGACCTTTTTGCTTGTGGGGCTTGTTGCTGGCGCTGCTGCTGTTGTTGTTGTTGTTGTTGTTGCTTCTGCTTCTTCTTCTTCCCGCTTAGCGGTACTTCTCAACCTGTTTTATTTCATTTTTTTCTGTTGCTTTGCTTCGCCGTTGCTTCTGCTTCTACTGTTGCTGCTGCTGTCTTGTGATAAGTCTGCGATCTCTCTCTCTCTCTTGTTCGCTCTCTCCCGCTCTTCATGTGCGTGTGTTTGCTATAGAAGTCTTCCTGTTTATTTAACGATTAAAGTTAAAGGTGCGCTTTTTTTATACAATCATCTGTGTGTGTAAACGTACGATTGTGTGTGTGTGTTTGTGTGTATAAATGCAGCTGGAGCCTGAGTTTCTTCGATGACGCGGCCCCCAAAAGGAAGAACTTTGGCTCAACGCTCAGTTCTAACTAGAGATGTCAGTCTCAGCCGATATACCGCATGTATGGTGACTATGTATCGATAGACATTCGATAATGAACAAACGCTTGAACTGCTGTAAATAATTATTTAATGAGAATTTTAAAGAAATATGTTTCCTGATTGTCATGGCTCTCCTCCTAGTAGGCAAAGATTTTTTATAAACTTTTGTCTACTTTTATAAATAAATAAATAATGTTTCCTGATTATTTTAAATATATTTTAATTTTTTTAATAAATTTATTATTTATTTATTTTTTTAATGTTAAATATCATAATAAAAAGTTTAGGGTGGCATTGCATACATATCTTGACTTGCATATGTAGAATGAAATGATCGACTTTCTGATTGAAAAAAATATAAATAAATTGAAATATGAAAAACAATCGAATATGACACAAATTGATTGTTTAATGAAAATAATACAATATTAATAATAATGGAATAACGTGTATAGTTATCGTTTCAATTTAAAATATTCAGATATTTTATTACAATACAATATTCTAGGATGAGTTATATATAATCATTAGGTATATTCACAATGACTTGAACGTTTATAGTACTTTTATCGATAGATTTAGCTTAGCATAAACTTGGTCGTGTCACGCATGGCACGCATACATCGCTAGGATATCCGAAAATCTGGCTCTGATGAAATGCACGCCGCGCATGACTCTTCTTACTTTCGTGTTGTTGGGGTGTATTTTTGAGCGATGATCACGCATTTAATTAGCGTGAATTCGTTTTTCGCTTACGTATCGGTGTGAGTGTGTGTGTGTGTGTGTGAGTAGATGTGATTGTGTGTGTTGGAACAGGTGAGTTGCGGTGCGGGAGGCAGCACATGACAGCGCATGGGCTATGTCTGGTACGCTCTGGCGTTGCTGCTCTTGGCCAGCTCCTTTCTACTTTCCTTGATATGCAACTGACGCTGCACAGGTTTTTTTTTTATTACAAATATTTCTTTCTTTTTCTTCTTTTCTTTTTTTTTGTTGTAGCTGTTGTTGTTGTAAGCAGCCGATCGCTTGGAAGATGAGTCTGACGCTGGCACTGACACTGTGAGCAGCTTCGATTCGGATTCCGTTTTGGATTCGGATTGGGATTCGGAAAGCGATTCCTGATGTTCTGGCCATTTAGTGTTCAAACGTTTGTCCACACGTCCAGTCCAGTGTGTCCAGTTCGTCGTTTGTCTTGCTGTCTCTGTCGCGTTCGCTGTCTCACTCTCTATCTATTACACCGCACTCGTCAATCATCGGATCGGCTCACTCGTTGTAGGGGTGACTCGTCGGTTCTGCTCATTTACCGTTAGAGAACTGTTTGTGTGATCGTTCGTTTCTTTGTGTTCGCTGAACTAATTAAAGTGCTATCGTGCTATTGGTTGTGTTATCGGGCGTGTTATCGGTCGTGTTTTCGATCGTTTGCAACTGTTTTACCCATGGGCATTAAATCGATTGCATTAACAGTTCTACCAAATTTCTTTGTGGGATAGTTCCCCTAAAATTATTGTGATTTTATGACGTTTCCATTAGATGAGCTCAAAGAACGCATGTAACATGCCAAGCACCATACGAGGTGAGTTTTATAAATTGATTTGCATTTATTACATCATTTCAATCTTTGCCGATTTTTTGTACATCACTATTTACATTTTTTGCGCTATGTTATTTTTTTTCCTTCATTTATTTATTTATTTTTTTGTTGTGTTTTTTGGATTTTCCAAATTGAGCTGCAATAGCATGACAAATCTCAAAATGAAAACCGAATTCGACACAGTTAAGTGGTTAAACCTTCAGTTTAAGCTTTTACCCATTATCCCACACTCTGACTGCATACTTACAATTAACTATACCTTAATGATGTACGATAGTTGGATATATGCATATTACATATTATATATTATGTATTAATAACTGATCATAATTATTCACTTTGGATTATTATGCAAAATATACTGTGAAAAAGAATTCTTCATTATAATCAGTATCTAGTATATGGTTTATCATTTTGAAAAGATATTTTCATTTACATCATCTTTTCAAGTCATTCAATTTGACTCAGATTGTATAATTGCTATTTGAATGATCTGAATCAGTTTTACTACATCCATATTATAATAATATTATTGTTTAATCTAAAAAGTCTACTAACCTAAAAATATTAAACAATTTGGGAAACCAATAAGAAAAAATGATTTATGTATCGATTTTATAGATCTGCCAGTTCTGCGAAACGAAAAAACGAGTGTGCAGTGCGCTTACAGAGGTTTAACATTTGCTATGTCACTGTTAAATAACAGAAATGTTAAATTGTGGGGTTGCCTTTTGGCTCATTACGGGGGTGTCAATTAGATCGAAAGTAACAGCTGATCGAATATAAACGAATCGAAAAAAAAAAAACGAATTTAGTCTATTTCATAATTTAATTTGTCTTCTACTAAAATATGTCAATTCTATTTAAAACCAAAAGTTTGTAGTTTGAATAATATTGAATTGAATCAGAGTTCTATATAGCTGACATAAATTAATTCTGTTTATATGTTCTACAATATATAATTATATATATTGATCTAAACTCAGACAAAGTTCTTAGAATAGGGATAATAACTAAATTTTATTATTTCAATATAATATTTGTAAAATATCTATATTTTTTACATATATTTTAATGTATTTCAAAATGTTTTGTTTCTTTTAATATACTTCAATATCATTCGTTTGCCTAAGAAACCCAAATGATTTCTACTTTTCGCGGCTAATTAGACAAAATGCTTGTTATGCAATAATTGCATTTATAGAAAACAATTAAAGTGACTTAAATTAACTAAGGCTAAGAGGTAAAGCTCGATAGTTAAGCACTAACATTTCTGGTGATATTTTTTAGTAACAAATTACGTTTTTTTAGCCTTGTACGTAGCATAAATGTGCATAAAGTTATAAGAAAAAGTTAATGGATCGTAAAATACAGCAGAGAGGCAACGGTTCTTGTTGTTTTTCTATATATATATACATTTATTTATAATATAGTTCTAGTTTTTGTTTTGTTTTCAATATATGAGTCGAGTGTTTTTGAAAAATTGGCTTGAATGCAAAACGCAGTCAAGCTTCAACACACGCAATTGGTCGTTGGCGCGGGCAAGGTTTCATTTTTTTTCTAGCTAAGTTTTTGCCGCATTTCCGATTCTAGCTGCAGATGTTGCAACATCCCCAAACACAACAACAACAGCAGCAGCAACAACATTAACAGCAGCAGCAGCAGTTGATATAAACGTTGCGCCTGCGCCCAGCAGCAGCAGCAGCTTTTTGAGGCAGTTGCCTCATCGACATCAACGGCAACGTTGCAATAAACCAGTCGACATCGCTGCTGCTGCTGTTGCTGCTGTCGTTGCTGCTGCTGCCGTCGTCAGCTAATCTTGCAACAGAGTTGCGCAACAAAGAATCCGACACAACGGTACTAACGTGTTTCAGTTGTGCTAGCTGTTTGTTTGCTAGCTTTTTTTCTGCACTTCTTTTCTTCTCTCTTTCTGCTTTTCTTTGATTTGTTCTTGGCCAAGAGGCGAGCCAGAGTCGAAGCCAGAGCCAGAACTCCAGTCGTAGCCAGTTCCAGTTGCGTGTAACAGGTTTTTCCTCTTGAATAACTGGGACTTTCTTACGGGACTTTTTCACAGCCAGAACTTGAAGGTTTTTCTCTCGCTCTCTCTCTCTTTCTCTCTCTCTCTCTCTCTCTCTCTCTCTCTCTTTCTCTTTCTTTGTAGCTCTCACTCTGTCTTTTACTCTGTTTGTATCTGAGCCAAAAGAAACAGGTTAGAATCTCGCCAAGACCAACTACTGCAATGCCACAAACAACAACAACAACAACAACAACGAAAACATGGCCAACAAACTGAGAAACTGCAAATAGCAATAGACAAGAACATAGGTGAGGCGGTTGTGGCAGGGGCAGGGACAGGGGGATGGTCGGTGTTCTCTGCCGATCGTTACAACGGTGAGGCACACATTTTCACGTTAGAACCAACGGCGCTTCGAACGTTGCAACGTTCCCCTGCTGTTGCTGCCCCCTTTACTCACAGTCAAATTGAAGGCTTACGGCTAGAACCAGTTAGCTCTCTTGATAGACCTGATGGCTTCTTGCGCAAGCCAGCAACAAACTACCTATGTACCCATTCCCCCCCTCGATGTACCGCCCGCTGGTCGAAAACCGAAACCGGCACAAATAAATCTAACATGATTTAAGCAACGGAAAAACATGAATTATTAAACACAAAAGACGATTCTCTTGGCCATCTTTACTACCACTACTCATTTTTTGTGTGTGTATTTTGTTGGCTTTTTTTCGGGCTGATAATATGGCTAATGATGCGTCAAGCCGTTGATGATCGCAAGGGCCCAGTTATAGGGCGATTAGTTCAGTTCTCTTGTGTAATACCACTTGGCCAATTCTCTAACGGTCTCCGGTCTTGTGGCTTTGCCAATATTTGATTGTTATGGCCCTAACTGTTCGAATGTTTTTCGGCAGCTTAGACCCTATCGCATTTCACAGCAACCCAACAATTTTCTTGCTCTTTTTATTATACACACAATGTAGCAGTTTATTGGCTTTAGACTCTGTAAAAATAGATTTATTTTGTTGCCAGTTATTAGCGCTTTGAATTCTGATTGAGCCATTTGTGACACATGATTCTAGCCTCAAGAATTAGGTCACACTGTTTCTGATGTCATACGCAACTTAAGCGTTTTCGAGCTGTAAATTAACATCGACGTAAGTTTTATGCTCTAATTTATATACCGCTATGAATATGTTTGAATCGAGCTATGAATGAGTTACCGAAATGTGTGTAAATCGGCTTAGATATATCTTTATTGAAAGTTGCTTGTAGGTATAGTTTAATTTCTTATTAAATATACAATACATCTGTTTCTTTAAAAAATATAAAATATTATATTTCAATGGAATTATAAATATTTCTATATAAAATTTGCCATATATGTATAACTATATTGAACAGAACTAATGTCTTAGTCTATTTTTGTCATAGATTCATTATTATATCTGTTTATAAAATACTTTCTGTCAATAATATACATTGATCTCGAGAACTATAAATGCTAGACACAAGAAATTTGGCAAGCAGAGAGTGGAAGATGTAATTTTTCTAAAAAATATTACTTTTAATAATTTTTAACAGTATATTTAATAAACATAATAAAGGTTGAATATTTGATGCAGTATATTTTATATGGAATTCCAACAAATTATGAATCAGTTGCAATAATTTAATTAACCTGAGTTATTTATAATGCTATATTATTTTATGTATTTAATTTAAAATTAATTGTATTATTAAGATTTAAATACATAAATTTTGTTAAATATATATTATATTTAATATATTTCCCTATGTTTTAATTAATTTATTTATGCATACATTTCATAAATTATATTTTGCTTTGTTCTTTTTTAAATAGAATTTAAATTAAGTTCGCGCTCAATTCAAATATGAAAATTTCACCACAGCAACAGCCTAAGATATACGAAATTTCCCAGCTACAGAAATGTTGAATTCAACTTACATATACATAGATATACACACTAATACTAATGCAGTGGGAGACGCATGTGTAATTGGAACGATTCGTTGCTTAAGGGTAGGAAAATGCTGTGCGCTCGCGTCGACTTGGCGCTTTTCCAGTTTGGTTTTCCTGTGCTATGCACTTGGCATTATGCCTACTAACCCTATTTTGCAGCGCAGCGAGTCCCATTTTTGGCCTGCATAAAACAACACACAGACACACACACACACATACACGCATACATACATTCATACATAATTATTGATGTGTGTGCGTGTGTGGCATTGCGATTTTTCACCCGAATGCAAAGTCCTTTTTCCAAGCAGCTGTGTGTGTGTGAGTGTGAGTGTGAGTGCGAGTGTGAATACGTGTGAGTGTTTGTGTGAGTGTGAATGTGTGTGAGTGAGTGTCAGTGTGCTTGTGTGTGTGGCAAGTGGCGAAACGGAAAGTGCGGCACGAAATGTGTTTGTGGCGCACTTGAATTTGGGACACATTCCTGCAAAGGACGCAACACACAAAGGATACGCGGCCACGGCAATAGAATAACAACAATAAAAACAATTGATTAAAAAAAAAAAAAACAACAAAATTAACAACAAAAAAAAATAGAATAAACTGCCGAAAAATGCAAAAGTTCAATTCAAATTTTCCGTTATTTATAAGCAAAGAAAATCGTGTGAAAATG
>JBANCZ010001389.1:15000-22085 GCA_037040025.1 Sphaerogastrella javana | reverse complement strand
ATAGAGCACCCACCGATATCTACACGCACCATCGATTGTGGGTAGCTGGATATGTGTATGAGATATGGGTGTGTGTGTGTGTGTGTGTGTGTGTGTGTGTGTGTGTGTGTGTGTGTGTGTGCGAACACCTCCCACTTGGCAATCTAATATAGAGCCAGCCCCAGCCCCAGCCTCTGCCCGCATATGTCCCGACTGAAGTTAAGCCTCTGCCTCTGGTTGTTGTTATTGTTCGCTTGTGTTGGCGTTTTCCACTTTGTTTTCTTTACTCTTTACTCGGTTTTATTGTTGTTGTTGCTCTTTATGCTTTTCTATTTTATATTCTATGCGTTTGTGTGTGTGTGTTTTTTTTTTCAGCAATTTTTTTCGCACATTTTTGCTGACGTTTTGGCGCTCAGAGCTCAACGCTTCCGCATTGCCTCAAACAAGTTGCCACAGTATAAAATATATATATATATAAATAGTATATATATGTATACGTAATATATATATGTACATATAGTTTTTATGTGTATGTATTGGTCCACATTAATAACGCATCCACCCTCTAATTGCATTTTGGCTTGGGCCTTAATCGAATTCCAATTGCAGCACAACGATGCACAATTTTCGATTAGAAGTTGCTGCTGTTGTTGCTGATGTTACTGTTGTTGTTGCTGCTGCTTTTTTTGGTTGCAACCTGATAAGGCAACGCATGCCTGTGGCTCCTTGCTTGCCACACACTCCGCCTTCCTCTCCCTCTTCCTCACGAGGCAAATAGATAGCATTCGGATTTTTCTTTTCCTTTTAGAAAGTGGCAAACGTTGCTGATGTTGCTGCTGTTGCTGCTGTTGCTGCTGCTTCCGCATTTGCAGTTGTATGTTGCAGTTGGAGTCTAAGTTATGTGCTCAGATTAGCGGGTGTGTGTTAACTCTTCACTGTGTGTGTGTGTGTGTGTGTGTGTGTGTTGGTCAACTATCTAACGCCAAGTAGGCTTAATGAAAACCATAACTTTAGCTTGGCATTTTGGGCCGGGCTCTTTCTCTTTCATACCCTCTGCCCCTCTCTCTCTCCCATTCACTCTCTTCCTTTCTCTCTCTCTCTCTTTCTCTCTCTCTCTCATTCTCTCAATCAATCCTTACCTCAAGCTCTTACTCTACCTATCTTTGCCTATTGTTATTGTTATTATTATATTTTATTCTTTTGGTCCTACATTAAATCCATTGATAAACGTGTTTAAATTTTAACATCACATTCTATATATATCATAGATATTAGTCTGGTTCAAACTTAGGGATGTCACGATTAATCATATAATGCACAATAATCGATTATTTACCCAAAAATTTAATCGAATCGAAAGAAACGAAAGTGTAATATGTAATTTAAGTAAACGCAATATACAAATTAATCATAAGATTAAATAGTCGATTAATCGATATTTTTTGCCATCCCTGGTCAGGCCATATTATATATAATATAATATCATTTGAAATTATTTTCTTGAATACATATTTCTCAAGAATTAAATGATGTAGACTATAGAAATAAATTCATATAATAATATTGTAGATTATGCAGGTTATTTATTATAATAATATATATAAAAAAATGCTCCTTTATAGTTTTTTTTACATATTTTTTTTTACATTTTTCATCATTTTGATTAAAAATTTTTTTTTTTGTTTTTTTTTTCATTGCAGGTGAGTTTTGTGGAAAATCTGTTGCCGCCTTTTCCTTTTGCCATACACCAAAAAAAAATATTGTACAAAATTTTTACAAAGCAGGTAAAAATGCCTTAAATAGATATTCAGGTTGGCCGAAAATAGCAACAACAACAACAGCAACAATAATAGCTACAACAGCAACACTATTAGCATAAATATGAACAACAGCAACAGCAACAACAGCAACAACAGCAACAGCAGCACCGCAACAGCAGCAACAGCTAAAGGAAATCAGCGAATAAGCAAAAAGCCAAATTAAAACAATTTGTAAAAAGTTCACACAGTTGCCTGCACACAGATGCAACGATACATATATGTGTATAGATATATGTATACACATATATAGATGCATATTCAGTCGGCTGATTTTGGCTAAAGGCTGTCACATTTTGCTGCTGCTGCTGCTGCCGACTGGCCATAGAGAAATGACCACAAAATGTGCGCATAAATCAACACAATAGCCAAATGCAGCAAAAGTAACAACAACAAAAGCAACAACAACAGCAGCAACAGCAACAACAGCAGCAACAACAACAACTCCAAGAATATTAGGAATAACAACAACAACAGCAGCAGCAACAGATGCCAAAGGTGTGGAGCCAGCAAGAGCAACAGCAGCAACAGCAGCAGCAGCAGTAGCAGCACTGACCACAGCAATAACAACAACAACAGTAGCAACAGCACCAACAGCGGCATGGAAAATGCAAATTTCACATGGAAAACGAGCCGCGGGGGATGACAATTTGTTGTAGTTGGAGTTGTTGTTGCTATTGTTGCTGCTGACTCAAAACAGTTGCTGCCGTGCTGTGCCTGTTGCTGTTGTTGTTGCTGTTGCTGCCTCCGAAATGAATTAATAAACTTGCAACGTCGGCTGCCTTTTGTAAAAATGCCGCCAATGCTTGTTGCTGCCGCTGTTGCTGTTATTATAGTTGCTGTTGTTGTTGTTGTTGCTGCTTTTGTTGCTGCTTTTATTGCTGTTGTTGTTGCTGCTGTGTCTGTTGCCTTACAGCAACAATACGCAATGAAAACCGTACAAACGAAATTGAAATCTGACACCAAAAGTATTGACACACACACACACAAACACACACAGCCTCACATACACATACACACACACACACACACACACACACACACACGCACACATACACATACACATACACGATTCTTTGACAGTGAAACGACTCTCAGCGAAAATGCAAATGCAGCCCAAAAATCAATGAAAATTGACCAACTGCAGCGGAGACACTCACACACACACTCACAAACACTCACACACACACTCACAAACACTCACACACACTCACACACACACTCACAAACACTCACACATCCAGACTCGCATATGAACTAACTACCCAACGGCAACTATAGCTGCACACAGCTGCCTGTAATTCCCTGCACACCAGCAACAGTTGCTGGCACTGCGTTAACCTAACTCGAATAGCTTTTAAACTGTTTAACAAAAAGCCAAAAAAAAAGCGAATCAAACAAGCTATGCAAAATGGTATTAGCGTTAGTTTTTGTCCCTGTGGCAACAGCAACAGCAGCAACAACAATCGCAACAGCAACAGCTGCTATTGGTCAGCAATTGAAATGTTCAGCATCCGCTGGGCATTTGGCTTTGGGGCACTGTGTATTGTTGTTGTAGTTGTTGTTGTTGCTGTTGTTGTTGTTGCTTTATTGATTTGCCTGCCTGAAAATTGATCTTAATTTTCATAAGGCCACAGCACCGACAGCAGCAACAACAACAGCAACAGCAACTCGCTTTTGGCTTGCGGTTCATTTGCATATCTCTTACTCTCAATTGCGTTTGAAAACATTTGGAATTCAGTTTTCAGTTTCTGTTTTTCTGTTTTTCTGTTTTTTTTTTTTTTTTTAACGGAATTATGAATAACTGTTAATTGTGTTTGGGCTATTACATTGCATAAACTGATTGCCGCTAGCCAAAACCACGTGCAACATCACACCCCACCACCAACATCTAAGCCTTTGTCTACTTTACAATCTCCCCCCTTTAACGCCAGCGACCTCAACGAGACCTTTGCAAATTATTTGCAATTTGCTGTTGCTGTTGGTGTTAGTGTTGCTGCCGTTACAGTTGTAGTTGCAGTTGCTGTTGCTGTTGCTGTTGCAGTTGCAGTGGCTGTTGCTGTTGCATTTGTTGCAATGTTTCAAGTGATTTGATTGGGTTGCCCATAATTTGATGATCGTATCGCATGCTGGCGTATCATGTGCCGCCTTATACTAGTATATATTATATTTTATTCCTAAACATATTTTAGGATATATTTTAGAGACAGTATATTCTCTTCTTGTCATACAATCGTTAATTACATATTGTTATTGATTAATTATTATTTATTTATATTAATATTATCACTCTGTTTGCCTCAAATCATTCTCTTCCTTTTTCAGTCGAATTTCGATTTGAAATTTACGATTAACATTTTTGGTTAGTTAAGTAGAGAGTTAGGAGCAACAGCAGCAACAGAAGCAACGGCAGCAACAACAGCAGCAACAGCAGCAACAACAGGAACTACAGCAATAACAGCAACAACAGCAGCAACAGCAGCAACAATAGTAGTTATTCTTGATGTTGCTGTTGGGTTTGCTGTTGCATTCTCTGTACTATAGTTTATATATATATATATATATACCGGCTTTTGACTGAAGTCTGTGCTAATGACAACGGTAGCAGCCACTGCCAGGCAATTACTTAATTTACACTTTGCCTTGTTTTTTAAATTTTTTTTTATATTTTTTTTTTTTTTTTTTTTTTTTTGCTTGTATGTTGCCAACCTGTTGCTGCTGCTGCTGTTGTTGTTATAAAAAATTGTGGGGTTTGCACTTGGCAAAGCTATTGAACATAGTCATGGAGAAAGGGAAGAGAAGAAGTCGAGAGGAAGAAAAACAAAAGTCAGCTCAATGGACAATAGCAGAGTGTGGCCACAATTCAAAAAGTGCGCGAACGGGCAACGCCTGCTCTTACTCTGCTCCTGTTACTGCATGTTGCTGCCGTAGACGTTGCTGTTGCTGCCGCGTAAATCAAGCGATGCTGACGTTGAACAGTCGGTGCTCAGCTACTGAAGCAGAAAATTACTTTCATCATAATTTAAAGTTACTTATGACCGCAGCAGTGAGACCCAGCAGCAACAGCAACAGCACCAGCAGCAGCAGCAACTCCAACTGAGCAGCAACTGTTGCTGTTGCTGTTGCTGTTGCTCTTTCTATTTCAACTTGTTGTTGTTGTTGTTGTTGTTGTTGCTGTTGTTGTTGCGGTTGCTGATTGTCTTAGGCTGCTGCACAAATTGAAAAATCATCTGACCAGCATGCAACCAGGTTGTGTTGCTACTGCTACTGATGTTGCTGCTGTTGTTATTGTGCCTCCTGCAACACCAACTCAAGCTGTTGCTGCTGCTGCTGTTGCTGCTGTTGCTGCTGTTGCTGTTGCTGCTGTAAAAGGCAAACATTTGCACGTCAAACAAAGTGGCAGTGAAATAACAAAATTATGTTGGCAGATTTGTGGCGACGTTGAAATTATTGCAACAGCAACAGCAACAGCAATGGCTGCAACTGCAACTGCAACTGCAACTGTTGCACTTGAGTGCTGTGGCTCATAATTGCTATGTGGTGGTCTCACTCCCGCTGCCATGTGACGGTTGTGGCATGAATGATGTGGCGTGGGCATCCTACAGCAGCTACTGGGCACAGAAATTCCACTATGTTGCTGCTGCTGTTGTTGATGTTGTTGCTGTTGCTGATGTTGTTGCTGTTGTTGCTGCTGCTGATCCACATTTTGCATAAATTACACTTCATTTGATTTGGGCAGTCGCGTCTCCAATGACAAAAGCCACAGCAGTAGGAGCAACAGTAACAGCAACAGCAGCAGCAACAGCAGCAACAATTGCACCAGCAACAACAACAACAACAACAACTACATCATTCTGTTGGCCGTGGCCACAATCAAGTCAAGTGTTTATTTGTTTATGGGCTGTGCCAAGTCGAGCTCTGTTCCTTTAGCTGCATATCTGCAACTGTTGCTGCTGCATCTCTCATTCGTCCTCTCTCTCTCTTTTTCTTTCTCTCGCTTGCTCGCTCTCATTCTGTGCTAGTTAGTTGCAGTGAGTGGCATGTTGCACGTTGCACGTTGCACATTGCTAGCTGTATGCTGTGTGTTGTATGTTGCATGTTGGTGGTCCACATGTGCGTTTTACTTGCCGCAATTAGCGTGTGGGCAGCGGGTGAGTGAAAGTTTACTTGCGTTGCCTGCATTTTGATAAGCTCCCCCACAACAACATCAGCAACAACAACAACAACACCCCCCTTAACCCGCCACAAATCACTCGCTGCAACAGCTTACAATTTAACCCCCAATGCACACCTGTTGCTGCTGTTGTTGCTGCTGTTGCTGTTGCTGTTGCCGTTGCTACTAGCAACCGGTTTGCATTGGCTTTTGAGCTCGTTAGTTAATTCAAAGAGCTGTAAATATTATAACAGAGCGCGTTTCATTATTGCATTAGCAGCAGCAACTGTTGCTGTTGCAGTTGCAGTTGTCGTTTTGAGTTGCTAGTTGCCAGTTGGTTGTGGTTGCTGCTGTTGCTGTTGTTGCTGTTGTTGCTCTCTATTTTTATCTCTATCTCTACCGCTCTCTCTCTCTCTCTCTCTCTCTCTCTCCCTCTCTCCCTCTCTCTCCCTCTCTCTTCTTGTCTCTCTCTCTCTCCCTCTCTCTCTCTCCCTCCCTCTCTCATTGTTGCTTTTGTGTTATTTTTAGTGCCATGCCAAACGGCATTTTTCACTGTTTCAACTCCCGCTAGATTTTTTAGCTATTTTTAGCTAAATTGACATTAAATTAACTGCCAACTGCGTTTTTTTGTGCCCCCCTCCTTTTTTCGATTTTTTTTATTCGGTTGTCGCGGTTTCGAAAGGTTTTTTGTTAGCAGTTTTGTTTTTTTTTTGTGTTTTCTGTATCAAGTGATTTATGTTGTAAGTGATTTACATTTGATTTTATTATCGCAGCTTAAATGGCCATTGAGCATGCCAGCGACAATCAGCGATAGGAGGTAAAAGCACATGAATTCGATGCATTTAAAAGCTTTCAATTTAAGTGAGCTTCAATTTTGAATGAAACTATGCATAATCATAATTATTTCATTTCTTCTTTTACACTTATTTTCGCATTCCAATTAAGCACAGTATATATATATAGTTATTTCGACAATTTTGAAGTCGTGATATATCTGCATTAATCTGAAAGTTGTTTGGCAGTGAGCTTTAAGATCGTATGAAAGCTTTTGTGAAGCATAAAGAAATCAAAGCAAATTTGAGTAAACAGCAATGTTTATTTTTTTATTAAAACACTTCATTTAAATTGAACGAAGA
>JBANCZ010001389.1:0-12500 GCA_037040025.1 Sphaerogastrella javana | reverse complement strand
GGGAAGCCCGAACAGCGATGTCCGGAAATTGTTCGTGCCACGAATTGCAGTTATGATGCACTCACAGCAGCAACAGCAGCAGCAGCAGCAGCAGCAACATTTAAACGGTTTCCTGGCAACGTTGCAACGCTTCTGCAACAACTTGTACCTCATACTGCTATTGTTGTTGCTGTTGATCTAAAGGAATATTCAGTCATACAGCTGCTGCCATCCGATTTTGATAGATCTTTTACCACAGCAACAACGCAAACTGCTGCTGTTGCTGCTGCTGCTGCTGTTTTGCTGTTGCTGTTGCTGCTGCTGGAGTGATGCAAATTACAACAACTTCTAATCATATTTTTTTATTATCATATACATTTCTATATGTTTTCTTTAAATAATATTGGCTTAGTAAAAATATGCATAGTTTTTACAGTTTCTTCTTAAATTGTTTTTTTCAAGCTGTCAAATTTGCAGTTTTACAGTTTTGTCTAAGCTGCGTACCAGCCTTGACTTGTAATCCTGAGGATTAGCTCAGCTTAGCTGAGTTGACAATCTAAAAAGAAGACAGCAACAACTGCTTTGACAGCAGCAACAACAGTAGCAACGGCAACAGTAGCAACAGCAGGAATGGCAGCTCTATGTTGTTATGGTGTCAAAATCATTTACACCAATAGCAACAGCAGCAACAGCAACGGCAACAGCAACAAGAACCACAACGATCCCTTGCTTATTAAACTTTAATGACTATTGGGGTGGTCTTGGCACGTAGCTGTCACAGTTGTTGCTGCTGTTGTTGCTGTTGTTGCTGTTGCTGATGTTGTTGCTGTTGCTGTTGCTGTTGCTGTCGCTGACGATTTGCGCAATGCGCGCAATGGCAGCAAATAATTGCAACGGCAACGTGCAACGATTTGTGGCGGCAACGAGGTGAAGGCAACATGCACAGCAGCAGCAACAGCAACAGCAACAACAACAGCATCAACAACAACATCTGAAAAAAAAAACTTATATGAAAATTGAAAATGATCATTGCGCAATGCGCAACAGCAACAACAACAACAGCAACAGCAACAACAGTAATAGTGGCAGCAGCAGCTAACTTAGTCAATGTTTTATTCTGATGCTTTGCATTCGACACGCAAAAAGCAACAACAACAGCGACCACAGCAACAACAACACCAACAACAACTTTATGTCGTTTCATCATGGCAACAATTGGCTAATAATATAAATTATTTGTCCAAAAAAAAAAAAAAAAACAAAACGAAAAAATAATAATATTAAATAAAAATAACAACAAAAGCAGCAGCAATCGTCGCTGACTCAAGGCTACGCCAGCAACAGTAGTAGAAGCAACAACAGCAGCAACAACAACAACAATCAGCATGTTGCTCCAGTTTTGTATTATTATTATTGTACGTCTAATTTAATTGCATTTCGATTGCTGACCCGCAAATGGCAGCTATATGTCAATAAAATTGCTTCTGCACGCCGGCAACATGCACTTGCATTAGCTGTTGCTGTTACTATTATTGTAGCTGCTGCTGTGGTTGCTGCTGTTGCTGCTATTGCTGCTGCTGCTGTGTGCTGCTGTTGCTTATCGTCTGACCACAAATAACTGCAAATTGTGTGTATAAAAATGCAAACTGCATTGTTTGTCGTTGGCTTATCTGGCAGCAACAGCGCTGTAAATCAGCAGCAACAACAGCAACAATAGCAACAACAACAGCAACAAACAACAAGCAACAGTTACAGCAGCAGCATTGGCACAACAAACTGCCAAGCAACACGCATGCGCCGCCAAAAGTCATGTTCGTGCCACAAAAGCGACACCATAGCCATACATATTGTAGGTGGCAGCAACACCAACAACAACAGCAACAACAGCAGCAAGAGGTTACGCTAAATGTGGCAATCGTTTGCAGCAACACACACACACACACACACACACACACACACACAGAGAGAGAGATACTACACACACCCTAGCTAATCATTTTGGGCAATAATTTTGCATTTTATATGCATTTATTTGCATGTTGTTGGTGTTGTAGCTTGTTGCTGTTGTTGCTGTTAGAGCGCGCGCGCGCCCTTTTTTCTGCTCTATGCTGCTCGTATATAACTGTCCAGTATGTGGGCGTGTTTGCCAGCTGCCCAGGCAAATGGTTTAGTTGCATTTTGAACTCGCCACAGTAACAGCAGCAGCAACAACGATTGCAACAGCATACAACGAGCAACTGGCAACGAGCAACATCTATTGTGGCAACAATAGAAAGCAACGCAGGAAGCAACAGTTTAAAAATGCTTTGGAAAATTTATGAGCAGCACCCAAAGCGAAATCCTTTCACCAGCTTAGACAACGCATTAATAAATCAATAACGCGTTTATAATAATAGTTGTTGTTGTTGCTGTTGTTGCTGTTGTTGCTGTGGCGTTGCAACTTCCGTGCGTTTCAGTGACAAGCAGCAATTTGGAGCAATGGCAGCGGCAACACCTTGGCAACAAATGTTGCTGCGGCAAGTAGAGCGGGCGAGCAATTAACATGCCACGAAAGTTTCTATGCTGTTTTTTCTTTATTGTGATCACAATAATATGCAGCACGCCAGCAACATGTTGCGCAACTTATCAAAATAATCATCATTCGCATCGACAACAACAACAGCAGCAGCAAGAGCAACGCAGGCAGCATTATGATAATCGCAATGTGGCGGCAATCTTGAAACGAATACAAAAATTGCAACTGTTTTCTTATGCAGTCTATAGTTGCTGCTGGCACGCCCCCTCCCCGGCAAACGGCAGCAGCGTAAAGCAACAGCAACAGCAACAGCAACAGCTAGAGCAACAGCAACAGCAACCGCTGCATGTTGCAATTAATAATCGACGTGGCAAAGCAACAGCAACGGCAACAACAATAACAGAAGCAACAACAACAGCAACAGCAAAAGGCGCGGCAACAACAACATCAACAACAACAACAGCGTCGTCGTGCGCCCTTCTTTTTGATTTAAAATGTGCCGCCATCGTTTGGCCCCGCACGTAGGCGTACTCACACGCAGTGTGATACATATATATGCCTATACATATACACATTCATGTGTATATATAACAGAAACCGCTGCCGCCCTACAGTCTCGATGCTTGCACCACAGCAACAAGTGTCTACCTGTTGCTCCTGCTGCTGTTGCTGTTGTTGCTGCCGCTGCTGTTGCTGCAGCTGCTGTTGTTGTTGCTGTTGTTGTTGTTGCTGCTGTTGTTGTTGTAACCACTTGGCATCATCAGTCAAATCAGACTCTATGTTGCTGCTGCCTGTGGGCAATGTCACTGTCTCTGCAGTTCCTATGTTGCTGCTGTGTTTCTGCGGTGCTGCATGTTCTGTGTTCATCTCTTCATCTTTTCATCTGTTGTGTGCGGCTGTCAGATCGCCCGATCGCCAGTGGCAACAGTTGTTGCTTTCCAGTTAAGCTCATACAAATGGACACAATGCTATGCAAATGCTATGCTAAAAAGTATTATTTAAATACCAAAACTATTTATATAAACACCTTTAGTATTTCAAAGCAAGCAACAAAATACTGTGATAAAACCAACATTATATATTTAAAGATATGCTTTGCGTCAAACAAGCTCATGTTTAGTTTGCTTAAAGCTCGGCTTAAAGCGCAGCTTAAAGCTTAAAGTTCACTGGATCAAAAGGTTTTCAAAGTATTTCCAAAGCTTCACATAAAGTTTGCTTATTAGTTTAGTTTGCTTAAAGCTCGGCTTAAAGCTCGGCTCAAAGCTCAGCTTAAAGCTTAAATTTCACAAGATCAAAAGGTTTTCTAAGTAATCCCAAAGTTTCACATACAGTTTGCTTATTTCATATTAATATCTGCACATAATTGTGAGCATTTTATTAAATGAAATCAACGTTAATTGACTTGATTTAAGCTGGCTTTATTGCAAATTTTAATTAGAGCAACTTGGGCTTAACATAAAGTTATCAAACTGTTCAATAAAGTGGAAATGCACTGTAAAAGTGCAACAATTTTTCAAATCAATAGCTCTAGAGTGAAAGAGGCACAACGAAAATTATTCAGCTCCATGAAGTATGTAAAAACGGAATTCACTGGCCACGCCCCATGCAACAGCCTACCGCTGAATGTTGTTGCCGTTGCCGTTGCTGTTGCTGTTGCTGTTGCTGTTGTTGCTGCTCACTGCTTGACGTGGAAATTTATGTTGCCTACTAATAAGTTTGCTGGCAATTACGCTTATAAATAAATAAATCAGCGCTGCCAACTTCGATGTCGGCGCCTTTGTACAATCCAGAGAGATGCACTGGCAACCACCAGCAACCACTGGCAGCCAGTGGATACCGCGTGCTGTGGGTGTGACAAGTGCAGTGCGGTCCAGCGAGCGGCGCCATTCAAATTCACATGTGATCGCCCAAGCATGAGTCAGCTAACGCCACACGCAAAATTGAATGGCTCCCCTTCATCCGTCAGACCCTAAGGAGAGCAGCAGCAGGAGATGTTGCTGCGGTGCATACATATAGAAAGAGAGTTAAAGAGAGAGAGAGACAGAGGGAGAAAGAGAGAGAGAGAGAGAGAGAGAGAGGTAGGCAGAGCGAGAGAGTCTCAGGCAGCGGCGCTTAATTAGAAAATTGCTAATAACTCATGCACACGAACAAATTTCAATATTAATGAGGTTTTAAGGTAGCAGCTAAAGCAACAACAACAGCAACAACAACAGCAACAGCAACAGCAGAAGCAACAGCAATCGTAAGAACAACAACAACAACAGCTCTGGCACTGCAACGGCAACTTAATTGAAAACTTTTTGAATCGTGCCGTCATATGAAACAGCAGCAACAACAGCAGCAACATCAACAACAGCAGCAACAACAACAACAGCAGCAACAACAACAGACAACTGCAGCACTAAAAGATGTTGGCCCTGCAGTAGCTGTTGTAGCATCAGCAGCACATGGCAAACTGTGCGCAATGGGAGGCACAGCAGCAATTGTTGTTGGCTGCCTGTCTTACGCCTGAGCAACAACAGCAACAACAGCAGCCTGCTGCTCCTGTTGCTCATTAAGTTGCATGAAAACTCAATAGGTTTTTTTTTATTTCATTTTTTCTTTTTTGGTTGCAACAACAGTAGTTATGTTTTTCATAATTCTTATGCTTGCTGTGTTTTAATGTTGCTGCTACTGTTGTGGCTGTTGCTGTTGTGGCTATTGCAGTTGTTCTTTGAGCAATTAACGGTCGCCGTCTTTGACTGATTTAGTTGTCAGCTGAGCAGCAACAGCAACAGCAGCAGCAGCAGCAATTGCAGTAACAGCAGCAGCAGCAACATGTTGCTGGCATTCATAATTAGCATGCAAGCGGCATAAATCGCAACAGCAGCAGCAGCAACAACAACAGCAACAACAATTAACAGACCTAAATTGCATGCAACATACACAAAAGCACAGCAACAGCATTGTGCCGCTTTCTCTGTCTATCGCACACAATTGCTGCTGCTGCTGTTGCTACTTAGCATGCAGTGTCTGCAGCACTTGATGTCTGCCACAGAACACGTAGACAACAACAACAACAACAGCAACAGCAACAGCAACAAGATCAGCAGCAACAACTGTCAATTATATTAGTTGCTGTTACACAGCTCGCTAATTCAAAAATCATGCGTGGGCAGCAGCTGTTGCTGTTGCTGTTGCTGTTGATGTTGCTGTTGGTTGTAGCATCAGCAACCTGGCACGCCACCAGCAACATTGCCCTCTATGCCAGCAGCAACTTTTCTTAATTAAGTGACGACCTGCTGCTGTTGTTCAAATGTTGCTGCTGCTGTTGCTGTTGCTGTTGCTGCTGCTGTTGCTGCTGCTGTTGCTATTGCTGTTGTTTGTTGCTGCTGCTGCATGCAAATTTAATTTGCGCTATGCCGCGACCTTTGGCCATTGCGTGTTGCTGATGTTGCTGCTGGCCAAGCCATAACTTTTCTCTCAACAGCAGCATCAACATTTGGCATTATTGTTGCTGTTGTTGTTCTTGCATTTAATGTTGTTGTTGTTGTTGTTGTTGTTGTTATCGTTGTTGTTGTTGTTGTTGTTGTTGCTGCCTGTGAGCACACAAATTGATATTTAACTGGTAAAAGTTCGCACGACTTTTCGCGAGGCAAAGCGAAGTCGTACGCACGCGTATTTACCATTTTTTCCATCTCTGAGATCTAGCATCTGTGTACCATTTGCCATTTGCTATATTTACGATCCTCTAGTTAGATTTGCGATACGTACACTGCAAAAAAAAAAAAAAAGAAAGAAGAAATAGTTCGAATAGATACTATATTTTTTCTAAGCTTTAGTTGAACTCTTCTGGGAAGTTCTAAATCAAATTGAATCTTTCAAACATTTATAGATAAATTACAATAAAATTTTAAAGCACAAAATTGTAGTATTATACTATAAAATATAGTATGATGATTTTAAACAAATGTAATGTTTTGAAGTTCAAATTGTGTTCAATTTTTTTGTTATTGTTTTTTTGAGTCAGTGTACAAGATCTGCTCGATAGTTATTCTCGATCGTTGCTCGTGTGTCGTTATCTGTGCCAATATCTCTGGAGGCCAATCCACTTCTGGTTGCAATTGCTATTGCCATGCGTTTGCCTATGTATGTGTGTCAGTATGTGTGTGTGTGTGTGTGTGTGTGTGTGTGTAATGTTTATACACATATGTGTATAGAGTGAAAGATCTGGTTGCATGCTGTGTGCGTAGCGCAATAAATCAAAGTTTTATTTGTTGAAATAAATTCACAGTTTATTGCTT
The DNA here is from genome assembly GCA_037040025.1 of Sphaerogastrella javana. Taxonomy (NCBI): domain Eukaryota; kingdom Metazoa; phylum Arthropoda; class Insecta; order Diptera; family Drosophilidae; genus Sphaerogastrella; species Sphaerogastrella javana. Next base: position 5,723 of record JBANCZ010001389.1, on the reverse strand, counting down.
CGTTATTATTTGCGTTACTGCTGCTGCTGCTGCTGCCGCTGGGTGAATGCAACAGCAACTGTTGCTGCAGCAGCAGCAGCAGCAACCGCTGCGACAGACAGCTATCAAACACTCGCAAAAGCAACGCATGCCGGAAATGTTTATTGTTCTTGTTGTTGGTGTTGTTGTCGCTGATGTTGCTGTTGTTGCTGTTGTTGCTGATGTTGATGTTGTTGCTGTTGTTGCTGTTGTTGCTGTTGTTGCTGTTGTTGCTGTTGTTGCTGGTGTTGCTGTTGTTGCTGTTGTTGCTGTCGTTGTCGCTGATGTTGCTGTTGTTGCTGTTGTTGTCGCTTTGGAAATTGCTGTAACGTCGACGTTGATTGCTCGAGTATCATTTCGTTTAGCGCACGACCATCAAATTAATTAAAATCGAATTTATAACTGTAAATTTATAGGACAACCTTAACGAATCGCGGCTTTAATTGTTGCACTTTAGCTGCAAGAATATTTTGAAAATTTTCAAATGTATAAATAACTTTTTTTTACATTTAATAAGTTTTCTTTAAGAACAAGTTGCAGTGATCAAAGTAACCTCAACGGTCAGAAAGATGATTATCATGTCTATGGCTTGACAATAATCTAGCAATAACTGTATATCATTTTTGTTTTCATAATATTTCTCTATATTTTTTCCTTTAATTCTTTTATTTTTTGTTATTTTTTGTAAATTTTGACACAAAAATTGCAAGTCAAGCCGGTCTATGGCGTCGTGCCACGCCCACTGACTAACTTAACGCCTTAAAACGAGTGTCAGGTGGTTTTGTCAGTGACATTATTGAACCCTGACCGTTTTTAATTTGCACACTGCGCCACTAAGCCATTAATTATCGATAAAGATACAAAATGCAGCCATCAGATACAAAGATACAAATCAGCAAAAGATACATTCAGCTACTTGGTCAATGTGCGCATGTTGCTATTGCACAATGTGTTTAATTAAAATTTCACAGTGAAAATGCAAAAACAAATCTCTACATATATAAAAACGTAACGTTGTCGATTCTTATCGATAACGATAACCCACTACAACTAAACTGCATTAATATGTTAAGATAAATATATTAACCATGCAACCAGACTAACAAACTATAGTAGCGACTTATCGTTAAATTGCTATCAAAGCCTTGCCTTAATTTATGCAAAGTGTTGTACAATGATATCGTTGCCTATCGATAACACAATATTTATGTCTATTTCACTATAACAGTTATATATCGTTATTCGAAATTTCGTATCTTCAACAAACAATGTTAATCTATACCATTTGATCATTTTGTTATAATAATTGAGTATTTATATTTTGGTATTTCTTTCTCTTTTTTTTTTTTGGTATTTTTGCAGCAGCGTAAGCTGTCACCGACATGGGCAGTGAGCACTACTGCTTGAGGTGGAACAATCATCAATCCAACCTGTTAGGGGTGTTTAGTCAATTATTACAGGACGGGAGCCTGGTGGACGTTACATTAGCTTGTTCTGGGGGCCCATCCATCAGAGCCCATAAGGTAAGTCAACAAAAAATTTACTAACTTCCAACATATAATTCGCATTTTTATATATCAAAGATTATTTTATATACCATAGTTTATATTCCATAGATTTAATACTATATAGTTTCGTTTGAATAATATTAAGACCATGTTTATGTAGACATATTTGTATATACAACACATGATATTCATAAATAGAACTTCAAATTGATTGCATATTTAGTATTTTGCAACGAGTTGGCAGCCCTTTGGCAACAGACTCTAACCGCAACTGCAACTGCAAGTGTATAATGCGGAAATTGTTGCCATTTTTCGATCAAGGTCGTTGCTGCTGCCGTTGTCACAGTTGCAGTAGGCCTCACAAAATGCCAGTCGCATAAATTAACGAAGCAGCAACAGCAGCAACAGCAGCAACAACAACAGCAACAGCAACAACAGCACGATCAAATGCAATTTACACATTTGTCAGTAAATTGTCAACTTAACGCGCAACACTAAAAAAACGAAACGGAGACAGAAGCACAGAATGAGAGAGAGAGAGAAAGAGAGAGAGACAGACATTGGATGCTGGCGCTGGCGCTAGCAGCATGTTGCTGGAGTTGCTCGTTTTTTGTTGCTGGCAACAATGTTGACAAGGTCAGCGCCTAATAGAAATTGACTGCGCCCCGCCACGTGGCTGCTGTCGTGCTGCGTGTGAGTGTGTGTGTGTGAGTGTGTGTGTATGAGTGTGTGTGCTTAAATGAGTGCATAAATCATGCGTTGCCAAGAAACAACAACAACAGCAATAGCAATGGCAACAACAGCAACAACAGCAACAGCAACAACATCAACAACAGCAACAACTTGCAATAGCTGCATTTTGCGCACGTCTGTCAATTGAAATTCCTGTTAAATTAAGCGGAAAATATTTAACTGCGTTGCTGCTGCAGCAACAGCAGCAACAACAGCAACAGCAGCAACAACAGCAACAACAGCAACAACAACAACATCAATAACTGCAGCAGCAGCAATAGCAACAACTGCAACCTGTAGTCAAGTTTGTTGTTGCGAGTTTTCGATGCCTGAGCTGATAAAGTAATTTGAAATGTAATTTCTAGACACTCATACACTCACACTCACACTCAGACTCACACATACACACATACACACACACACACACTGAAACACTCACACACTTATAAGCTAAAAAGATCAGAAATCAGTAACTGTTATAGGTTTACATAGAGCTTTTAACATTTCACTCGTTCGAGCGATCGTTTGAGCTGTATTATTTGTCTAGTTAATGGAACAACATTTTAAAATGAAATTCTGAATAGTGTTAAATGACATTAGGCTTGAACCCTTATAAACATTTTTATTATAAAATATTGTTTTAATTAATTAATATACAAGATGAGCTGTAGAGCCACTTAATGGTGCTAACAACTCTGTTAACGTTTAGTATTAATGCTAAGTTTTGCTCATGCATTAATGAGTCTACGTTTATAAAGAGGTAGAAGTTGGTATGTGCATACATACATACACATATATATAGCTATATACGCAGACATGCATCTGGATAAAACGGGTAAATTGTTCTATTAAAATGCAGCATTTAGATTCGATTACAGCTTAAGCGTAGACCATAACAACAGCAGCAACAACATCGACAACAACAACAAACCAATGACACTGATTGCCTGCAAGTGATCAGCATAACACTTAGCCATACAAATGTTGGTTTAAACACACACTCACACACACACTCGTACACATACTCACACACACACTCACACACACCCAAGGAGCCAGATAAACACTGAAGTTGCCCATTAAAACTGACAGCAACTGGCGCTGATGTTGCTGTTGTTGCTGCTGTTGTTGCTGTTGCTGCTGCTCATTTGCAACATAAAATGCATTTTGTAAATTTCTATTATTTATGTAATTGAAGAAAGTTATTTCTTTAGCTACTAACAAGCTAATGACTGCGATTTGGCCTACATTAAAGTTGTTCAGACTTGAAACGGAGATACAAAAGATACAGAAAATACAGAAGATACTGAAGATACAGAAGATATAAAAGATACAGAAGATACAGAAGATACAGGAAATACAGAAGATATAGAAGATACGAAAGATACAGAAGATTCAAAAGATACAATGAATACAGAAGATACAGAAAATACAGGAGATACAGAAGATACCGAAGATACAATGATACAGAAGATTCAAAAGATACAAAGAATACAGAAGATACAGATGATACAGAAGATACAGCAAATCCTGAAGGTGCTAAAGATATAGAAGTCACTAAAGATACAGAATATACAGAAGATTCAGAAAGTACAGAAGATACAGAAGAAATTTCACTTAAATCAAAGCAGTTTAAATTGTCAATTAAAGCTTAAGCCAATATAATCAAGACAGAGATTCTAAAAGGTAAAAAAAAAGCGAAATGCTCTTGCTATTCAAACTTGATCTAAACATGCTAACTATGGGCCTTTTTTGCGGAATTGTTAGCACTCATGCCAAAACGTGGCAATGCCTTGTCTAGAATCTCAAACAGAGGCTCAAGTTGATGATGATATCACAATTTGTGTTTACATTGACTATGCTTTGGCTATATCCTTTTCGATTTCTATGTTCTTTTTTCTACAATTCTTTTTTTTTCGTCAAGTCAACTTCATTAGACTCACAGATGCCGGACGTAGAATAGCAAGGACAACAGGGACAAGCAGCTGATGAATTCATTTCCTTTTTAGACAGAGCTGAAAAACAAAAAAAAAAAGGGAAAACGAATACTGAAAACTGAAACTGAGCCGTAGATGCAGATGTATAGTAAGAGTTGTCTTTGTTTTTGTCGCTTTGGCAAACTAATTAGCAAATGTACATACACACACACACACACACACTCACAGATACATATTGAGTAAACGTCAACGTTTATAAACGTTAATAAAGCCAAAGAATCGAAAGTTAAAGCAAGTGAATAAAAGACACTAGAAGCAAAGCCAAAGTCAGAGCCAAAACTGAAGCCAGAGACAGAGCCAGAGACAGAGCCAGAGCTTAAGGCATTGCTGTCAATTACTTTTGCATATCCTTGTTACTATCCTTGCTCCATGTTGTTGATGTTGTCATCGTTGTTGGTGTTGTTGTTGCTAACGTGAGTTCAACTGAACTGCCTGCAGGCAGCCCGAAAAAAAAAACAACAACATACAGAAAACGTGCGGCAAAAAATTGTTAAATTGATTAAAAAGCAAAGTGTCGATGAACGAGCCAATGATGACAGCATACCAGTCGGACACACGGACGGATAGACAGATAGACAAACAGACAGATAGACAGACAGACAGACAGGTCGAAAGACAGAGTGCCATATAACCAGCCAGGGCAGTTATCCTGCCCAGTAGTCAGCACTCAATGCATAAAAAAGCATGTGGATGGACAACAAAAAATTGATTGGAGTGTGAGAATGAGGAAGAGGCAAGTGAATCGCTTGTATGTGTATGTGTGTGTGTGTGTGTGTGTGTGTGTGTGTGTGTGTGCGTGTGAAAGCGAGCCAAGGATAACAACACTGACAGTCATCGTCCAAGAGCCATAGAACTAGAAATGGGCGTACCATGTGTATCATAGATACACTTAGATGATGGTGGCACGAATGTGGGACAGGGTGCTGTGGATTGGTCAGCGTGAATCCTGGCATAAGCTAACGGCATTTTTTCTATGCGTTTCTAAAACATTGGCTAATTGGGGCAATCGATAAGTTTTTGATATTCACCGTGGGCATTTCCATAAAAATTTTAAGTCTTCTGAAAAAAAACCGATTAAAGAAAGACGGCTCTAATAGAATTGCCTTCAAATTATGCCCTCTTTTTTTTGTGATTCCTATAAATTTTGTAACCTTATACTCAGAAATCGAAACTGAATAAAAATAGCAACCCGGTGTTGTTTTGGATCTTCGATAAGTTTTAGATATTTAAAGTTAGCATTTCCCCAAAAGAAAAGGCTGGTAAACAAAATACCGAACAATAAGACGGCTCTAATGGAATTTCCTTTAAATTATGCACCCTTTTATTATAATGCTTATTAATTCGGTACTGTCATAATCAGGGCATGAAATCGAATAATAATATCGATGCGGTATCGGTTTCTATATTCGATAGATTGAAATATCGGTTTCGATAGATTGAAGAATAGGTTTTAACGGTTACGGTTACA
>JBANCZ010001388.1:0-22087 GCA_037040025.1 Sphaerogastrella javana | reverse complement strand
ACCCAATACAGTACCCAATAGTCCGAATAGTGTTCCTAATGAAGAGATAGCTGCAATAACTGGCAAGTTTTGTTGCAAATAAGGTAATTCTAACGTTGTAGCTTCGTCGATTTCTTTTTCGATTATCATTGCTTTTTCAGCATTTGTAATAGGTAGGTTCTCAACATCTGCATAACGAATTAATCCAGCTTTCAAGATATTAGCAACCGATCCTTGTTTTTCATCACAAAGTTGATTTGCTTGTTTCATGTCTTTTTTCGCAAGAGCATTTTTTACGTTCATAACAAAGACAGCTGTATTACCTTTTCCATCAGCTTTGCCTAGTGCAAAAAGACGCTCGATTGAAAGAGCAATCACAGTCAATAACAATGTGATAACGATTTTTACAGCAAAACGAAATAGAAACGGAAGTGTGTGGACATAGAAAATCATATAAAACGAGTGCTCAAACCAATTAAAAGCTAGGAAATCGAAGATGTGAACACAGGCCGCTACACACACACACATACACACACCCAGTGACCAAGAGAGAGAGAGAGAGAGAGAGAGAAAGAGATACGTGTTCACACACTCACGCACACACACACTCGCACTCGCATTCGAGACTCGGCACTCACACGCACACAATGACCCACAAAGGATGTGGAGCTGTCGCAGCCCATAGCTCTGCATCGTTGTTGTTGCCCTTGTCAATTGGGCCTGCTTTGTCGTCATAGATTGGGTCGATGAATGGCACTGGCTGTGGCGCTCGGGCGCAGGATGCCATTGCCGTTATTGCGTTTGACAGATAACAATGAGAAATGAAGACATCAACGTCAGCATCATCATCATTATCATCGCCATCGGATGAACTGGACTGGACTGGATGCCGATGTCGAAGTGCCGCCTTGGCCTCACACTGACTCTGCCTAATTAGTGCGGGGAAACGGCCGCAACGGCCAAGCCAACGTCAACACCATTGGGGCGACATTTTTATTTTTATTTATGCTGTGATAGTGACAACAACAACAACAACAACAACAACAACAAAAGAAAAACAACAACAACAAAAAGCCAAAAATCAAACTCAATATTTTCACTGAACGAAAAAGACAAACTACAACAAAAAGCTTTAAAATAAAACACCAAGCAAATTGCAGTCTAAAAGCTGTATGCAAAAACAAAAACAAAAACCAAAACAAAACAAACATATATATATATAAATATTTAATATCTAACGCCAATGCTAATGGTAATTCGTATAGTTAATACTTAAATTAATATAAACAGCACCAATTAGTGGATAAACCCATATATTACGTTAGTCAATATGTTTAGCTAGTTACAATTTATACATAACAATTATCTAGTGGCTTTAATTCAAACACCAAGCAACCAAAACCAAACCAAAAAAAGCTTAAAATACCAAAAAAAAAAAAAAAAAAAAAAGTTCAATTGATAAACAACAAATCTAACGAATATACGTTTAGGGAATTTCAATATAAATATTAGGATTATATCGGTTATTAAGCCTATAGGCATATATACGTATACATTGACACACATATAAATATTCAAAGGCTAATGCAAGGCCCCTTCCCCCCGAAACGAAGGCCCTAAATCGAATTCATTCAGAAAACGTGCCATAAACCGGACCACCAAAGTGTCGTCAAATGTCAAAGTCATAAAGAGAGCGTAAAAGCAAACAACAGAGAAAAGAGAGAGAGAGAGAGAGTGTAGAGTAAAAGCTCAAGGAGCAGACATTGCGCGCCAGAGTGCTATAAAGCACGCCATACACACACAAAAGCTCAGTTTGGCTCAGCTCAGCTTGGCTGCGCTTAGCCAGGACACAAACCGAGTATGGCAACAACAACAACAGCAACAACGCATTACGACGACGCCAGCAGCATGAGCGACGATGTGTTCGAGGATGCGGAAACAACAAAAGCACGCATCGAGGAGCTACGGCGTCGACCCTTTGGCGATGGTTGCTACAATCCACCGGCAGCACCTGTCTCGCATCATCAACATCATCAGCATCAACAGCATCAACATCAGCATCATCATCATCATCATCCCAATATCAATCACAACAATAGCAACAGCCAACAAAGCCTGACCAGCAGTCATCACTATCATGACGATGCCATCATGGCGCCCGTACAGCGAACTGCCACCGGTTATCCGGGTTATCGTCCATCGCGCGAGGCTATGCAGCTGTATGCGTATGGCAATGCGGACTATGAGCTGGACGATGATGATTATGATGATGGTTGGCGGTCGTATCGGTACGATGAGGTCGACATGCATCAGACACAGCCACCGGTACAGCTGCAGCCCTTCGATGATACCATCAATCACAAGACGATCCTATTGGGTGATTCGGGTGTGGGCAAAACCTCATTTCTCGTCAAATACAACACGGGCGAGTTCCGCCTGGGATCATTCTCGGCCACCGTTGGGATTGCTCTAACGGTAAGTTAATAACACCGTATAACTATGTGTGAGTGTGATTCTGTGTGTGAGTGTGCGTATGTGTGTGTGTGTGTGCCAAATTTTAGCTAAAGCACGTCCTACTCTCCCGTAGTTGCTATGTGCATGTTTATGCTTGGTAAGCGAAAGTCGCTTATGTACAAGATATTTAGTATATAATCATAATCCCATTTAGTGGCTTTGCTCGGCGTACAGCTGCACCCTATGTATATGTGTGTATGTGTGTGTGTGTATCTATGTGTTTAGCTGTGCGTGTGTGTGTGTGTGTGTAGGTGTAACTGTAATTGAGCATCGAGTCCCTGTCAAGTAGGCAACATATTGTTACGCTCTCGCTAATCGTTCGAATCGCGATTTTCGTTCACTCTCCGCTTCGTTTCGTCTATTTTTATCAGGCCTGAATCTCCACGGCGCATTGGCATTGATTTTGTTGCTCTGTTGCCATAAAAATAAACCTCGTAACCGCGCATTGGTGCTCCCCACATTCCACGTCCACCCTCCCCCACATTGTTGCCACAATGTGGTTCTATCAGTATGTATAATATTTATGTCATGTCACGCGTCAGTGATGGCCCGCTAAAATATCGGAAAATTTTGATTGATTAGCTGATTATTAGCCCAGATAAGCGTCGAATCAGTTTTCAGTGTGTGTGGCGCTATATGACTAATAAACAAAGCGCAAATACTATAAATACGCACATATATTACATCTATTTAACCACCCAACGAGTAATATAACTACCCAAGTTAAATTAAATGTTTTGATTTTGATTGATTTGATTTGATTGATTTGCTTGATTTTATAGCTAATTTTTCGACCAATGTCAAATTGCAAATTAAGTCGGTATTTTCTCAGTATTTTTCAACTTACATACCGTATATCTTTTTGGTAAGTTTTTCTTTCTTTTCTATCACTGTAAGCTTGCCAATTTGGTTGATTTTTTCTCAGTATTTTTTAAAAGTTATTTTTTCTTGATTTTTTGCTTACTTTTTACCACTGTGAAACTATCCATTAGGTCAACATTTTCTCAGTATTTTTAGTATTTTTAGCCTTATCGTTCTTGATTTTTTAGCTTACTTTTCCACAACTATGAATCTGCCAATTTAGGCAGTATACTGTTTTTTTTTATATTTTTCTTACCACTATAAATCTTACAATTTAGTCAGTATATTGTCGGTACTTATTCAGTATTTTTTAAATATTTCTTTAACCTTGTTATCTTCCTTTTATTGCTCACTTTTGTGCCACTGTAAAACTACCAATTTATGAATTGAAAGTGATTCTAAAAGTATTTATTGTTTTTTTTTATGTTTTCACATGCAATATGGTTATTATTACTATCATAAACGAGTGTCCTTTTCGCATGTGCCATGAAGCACACGTATCTCAAGGCAGTTCACATATTTTGTGCACCCTGCGCCCACAGAACCACAAGCAAAACCACACATCCACACAACCACACAACCTGTTGCCGGCTTTCACTTTCACAGCGCTCGTTGATTTAGCAGACGTGCAGCTGAGCCACGTCACGCGGCAGGCGGCAGGCGGCAGGCGGCAGGCAGCAGGCAGAGAGGATGAACGTTCCAGCAGTGAAGTTCAAGTGCAACAGTTATGTATATGTGTGTATGCGCTGTATGTATATGTATATGTATATTTATGTATATGTATGCGTATTGGCATTGAAGTACGAACTACCACCTGCTCCAATATACATACATTGACCCCTTTTTCCTGCCGCCAGCCAGCGTCTGTGCCTTCCTGCTGCAGACATCTCGTTCAATTTCCCTTAATAGTCGCTTAATGCTCAACCCCGAAGCGTGCTCGACATTGGATGGTCGCATTTCTAGGCCAGGGCTGTTGCTGCTGTTGCTGCTCTGTGTCAAAAGCAACAAAAGCCGAAGTGGCACGAACTCCAATCGGCCACTCGATGAAGGACTCAACTCAACGGATGCTGCGGCTCTCTGCTGCTGCTGCCACTCGCTGCGTGCTCAGTTTAGTTTTGTTCGCTGCTCTTGGCGCTTCGATTACCATTCGCCATTCACGCGCGCCAACAATTTTGAAAAACTCATAATTTCCACATAGAAGCATACTCAAGTGTTTGCATCGCGATTCTTTCTTCTGCACATTTTCGCTTCACATAAATTTGTATAGTTAAATGTAAAGTGAAAGTGTTTTTACTTTGAACTCAAGCAGACAATTTAAACAAACAAATGCACAGTGATAGCACTCACACACACTCACAAACACTCACACACACACTCACACAGAGCTGCCTCATTAAAAGCTGCAGCTCGCTGAATGTTGCATACTTTTGATATGCATATGTGTGTGTGTGTGTGTGTTTGTGTATGTGTGTGTGTTTGTTTGTGTATGTGTGTGTGTGTGTGTGTATTTCTGTGAATGTGTGTGTGAGCGTGTTGTGGTCTCTGGGGCAATATGAGAAGACCTCGAGCATGTTTAAAAATAAATTGAAAACAATTTATTGAGTAGCAATTGAACAGAAAATTGATTTTGTTGTACATAATAAAGATACGTTTCATTTTACAAATGAAAAGCGGCTAATTGATTGCTAGTATTTTTTTTAAAATATTTTGCTTAATTTAAACTTAATTACACATGCCCAAAGATAGTATGTCTTTTAGTTAATTGAAACATATTGTGGTGCCGTTGCTGTATGAAGTAGTGGCAATTCTAGGTCAAATTCAACATGAAGGCAACTTTTGATGTTTAAACAGTAATTAAATTTATTTAATTACATTGTTTTCGAATAGTAAACAATTTCAATAAAATGTTATATTTTACTTATATTTAGTAAACACTTTGTTTGCTTTGTGCAAAAAGTTGTGCTGTTATTTAATGAATGTTGTTTACATTAGATGCTATTATTTTATAATTTCCTTTCCTTTTTTACCTTTACATACATTGTTTTTTATTCAATTGCAACAATTGTTGTGCAGTTTTGCAAATGGAATTCTTGGAAATGGTAAACATTTCAAAGCAAAGCAGCTTATATCGCTTTATATTTTGCAGCAAAGAAAATTCTACTTACCTTCTAGCTATGGCAAAATATTGACAAAACTCCGGACACTTCTTTTATTCAGTGACAGTGGGGCAAAGCTATTATTCTCTTCAGTTTGTGTTTTGTGTCCCTGTGCTTCGATATTTGTCTTGGCCAAATGCGCATTAATTATCCAGACAAATGGCGTTGATAATATGCGCATCAATTTGCACTTGGCCAATGCAAGCGATGGCCGAAGGTCAATACGATATACGATATACGATATATACCTTACGATACGATATAATGCCATGGTATACCATATATATTGTTTGCCCAATTGCAATTGATGCTTTTATAAGATGTTGCACGTGCAACGGATTGATGCTGCGCCCAAGTTCAAGGGCGAACATTTTATGCAATTAGAAATATTACTAGAAAAAATGGGAGAAAACAAAACCATACATATTTTTGAATTGTATGCAATGCAAGACTCAGTCGATGTACAGGATTTGCACTAGATGCTTTAGAACTTAAGCCGATTAGCAGTGGTATTATTACTAGCAGCAGTAGCAGCAGTAGCAGCAAAAGGAACAGCAACAATTGGAACAGCAGCAACAACAATAAATGATGGACAAAGCATCAGCAGCAGTAGCTATAGATATAGTTGTCCCTGTAGTTGTTACTGTAGTTGTAGTTATTGCTGTAGTTGTAGTTGTTTGCTGTAGTTGTTGCTGTAGTTGTTGCTGTACCTATAGCCTGTTGTTGCATCTGTCGATTGGCTTTGATAGGGAATGCCATAAAATGTTTTATGGCAGCCGCACATCAATGTGAAGCTGTCGATTGGCCAGTGTCGACAGCGGTACGCCTGTTTCCTGTTGAAATCACAACAACGCCCACACACATACACCCACATATATATTGTGTGTGTGTGTGTGTGTGTGTGTGTGTGTGTGTGTGCATGTGTGCTCGTCATTTCCTTAAAGCTGTCCATGCAATCAGGAAGCCATTGTCTGTTAGAAGCGGCGTTTTGCCATCATTTTAGCTGCGTGATTGAGCGCATGATTGAATGTGTCTGCTCTTGTCTGTGTTTCTGATGGTATTTGTAATTCCCTCTTTCCCTCTCCCTATCGTTGGGTGTGTGTGCGTGGGTGTCCTTTTTCTTGTAACTGTGACGTAGGTAACAAAGGACACAGGAAGGGGGTGGGGCGGTGGCAAGGTAAAAGCCAAAGGATGCCACTGCGTAGGCTTTACAAACGTGTGCAACAGGCCGTGATCAGAGAGGGTCCATTTATTTTTGGTACGATTGATGTAATTACCCAAAAAAGGCAATGTTGCCTACTACCGCTTCCATTCGATTCGATTTGATTCAATTCGATTCGCTTCATTCGACAGTTTTCTAAAATATGAATATACCTTATAAAATACAATAACAACAAAATATCGTGCAGCATTTGCGGCATGTTGCAAGTTGGCGACAACCCAATTAAAAAGTTTTTGTTATCGAGTATAATGATTGTCAATGCCCGGGTTCATTACATTATATTCGATAGCTTCAACTACTGCTGCAGCATCCCTTTCGAGGGTCGAGCAAGGAGCACAGACTGTAGCATGATATGACCAAAAAAAAGGGTTACCAATGATGCAAAAATGGAATATTAAAAAAGAGAAGGTCAACTAAAGGCAAAAAGATATCAAATGCGGGTCAAATGCAAATTTCACATTATTGTTATTATAAATTTGATGTGTCATAGCTCTCTTCTTTTTTTTTTTTTGGGAATATTTGAATTTAACCTGAGCTCTTGCACAAAGCGAATTCCTGGAATTTTTGTGCAGCTGAAAGGTCAGGCTGTACCACAAAAGAGAACGTAAAAGGAAATGTTTCTGAAATCTTTGAAAAATATGAAAAGTATGAGTAGTTCGAGAACTTAACTGAAATCTACCCTTTGATTGTTACAGGTACAGGGTATTAGCTACTCTTAACTGATTGATTTCCCAGGCTGAACTTTTGGTCAAGCGTTTAGTAAATATTTAATATGTGCTCGACTAAACTGAACTGCAATCTAAACTTTAATTAAGTAAGTCGGTGCTAATAAAGTGTCCTTAACACCGTTCAGTGTAGAGCCTGGAATCCTGTCCCTAATAGCATTTACCGTTGCATTCCGGGACAAATTTATTGCATACACGTACCAAATGGGCTAACACTTAAGGTGTTTAAATCTAATCAAAGTCTGTACACGTGCCAGGTGAGACATTGAACGTTGAACTCCATATTAAAGCAGCAGCAAAATAAGTACAAACTCTGGGATTTAGCCAGGGCAAACAATTACGCAGACAGCCCAGTGAATCAGACAGGTCCAGACATGGCAAAATAATAAAAAAAAAAAAAATAAATAAAAGTTTCACCTGACTGACAATCAGACAATATGACAAGCTGGCATGGCCTTTAGCTCTCTCTCTCTCTCTCTCTCTCTATAAAATGTTTTTAATATGCACGCATAAGGCATTGACGGCCTGGACACAAAGGAGTATTGACAGGATGCAGGAGTCAAGCTAGGCAAGACGTGCCATGGCCAAAGCAATTTCTAAGAGTTTTGGCCACAGAAGCAAACTCTTTGTTTTTCCATTCCCAAAGAGTTGGCCTTGGCAATTGAAAATGATGTGCATATATCAAGAGTGGGAACAGGCATGAAATATGTATTGACATTTTCGAATTGTTGAGACTAAAAATCACATTAACAGCCCAGACGATCAACAAAACAAAGAAAAACAAGAATTGAACAAATGAACAAAGTACACAGAGTACATACAAAAAAGGTTGCTATTATTGAAATTTAATTAGTCACTCGAACACAAGAGACTCAAATGCGACCCCTTATTCAATTTAATCAGACACTTTCAATTGCAATGCAAATTTGCCAAAGGTCTGCACAATTTGTTAGAATTTTAGTTGGATTTTCACAACAACAAAATAAGAGAGAGGGAAGGACATGTAAATTGAATTAGAGAGAGTAATAATCAAAAAGAATCTTGACCTTGTTGAAGTTAAATGTACAAATAGGGCTTTTCCATTAAGAAGTGTTATTTTGAATAGCCTGCAATTTCAGTTGATGTTATTTCTTGAAGAGGTTATGATGTTGATGGCGATGTTGATGCTATTACTTTTAGTTATTAATCTTCTTTTTATAATAATGCAAACATCCGATCATTTACTTAAAAAAATGCAATTTTTCTTTATATAACAAAATAACACCTCTTGTTGGAAATTATAAGAATTTAACCATATATTCTGTATTCTATGTAGCAAATGCTCTTGTTCCTTATAAACTTAAATTGTTTAAATATTCCTTGATTATTTGATTGTTTGCCATTAAAAATCAATCGCATAAATCTAAAGCAAACTAATTGATTGCTAAACAATTCAAAAAATTAACAACTGCAATATGAAAGCCCCCAAAAGAATGCTACACTTTGAGGCGCATAACCTTGCAGAGAGATCTGGGGAATTGAGTATTGTGTGTGAAAGGATGTGCGTGTGTGAGAGTGTGTGTGTGTGTGTGTGTGTGTGTGTGTGTGTGTGTGTTTGGGGAAAGGTGGCAGAGTGGAAAGCACGGACATACCGAGTGATGGTGTGGCATGCTAATGTGCTTGTAGGGTTAATCGTGTGGTCGTGTTTGCTGCTTGCTGCTTGCCTGCCTTCAGGCCAAATCCTTTTCAATTCCTGATTATTAAGCAAATGTTGCTTAAAGGCATTTGTTTGTTGTTTTCTTATTTGTTGTTCGTTTACTGTTTGCTGTTTGTTGTTTGTTGTTTGTTGTTTGTTGCTTTTGCTACTGTGGCTTCGTGTTGGCTTTGTGGTGCGCTTTGCCAACTGTTGAGCTGCTCAGCCCAACAGTTGAACTGTTGAACTGTTGATTTAGCGGCATGGTCATGGCCCGTCCGTACACAAATCCGGCTACTCTAGGCCCCATGCAAACCACCAACTGCTGCACGTGTGTGTGGCCTGTGTGTGTGTGTGTTTGTGATCTGTGTGTGGGTGTGTGTGTTTGTATGTTTGGCGTTGTCAACGACATTGTTCGCCATTTTTGGCCCTGGGGACAGCTTTGCTCCGTCTCTGTCGCTGTCACAGCCGCCTTTCTCCGACTGTCTCTCTCTATCTCTCACTCTCTCTCTCTTTCTCTCTGTCTGCCATCTCGCTCTATGGTTTCGGTTTGCATTTCTGTCGTTGGCGAGGCAATTACATTCAATTTGCACCTGTGTGCGTTGCGTTTGAGGCATCTTTTAAGTCCTTGCCTTGCCGTTGGTATGCCTGGTGTCTACTGTCTCCTGTGTGGGACGTTTGGCAATTTTTGGATTGTGAATTTTAATTTGTTTTTCTCAACTGGCCAAAAAGTAAATTATAACCTAGCGGGCTAATGAAATTTACAGCTATATTATGCGATATACTTCTATATATAGAGAGAGGGAGAGAGACTGAGAGAGGTGAAGCGAGGAAAACGAGAATTCCTTTGCGTAGGCATTTTTCCTTCTTCTTGTTGTTGTTTCTTTCGTTTTTTTGTTTTTCTTGTCTTTTTTTTTTGCTTAGTTTTTGTTGTTGTTTTATGATTTTTAATGAGGTTTGAGCAAAAGTTTTTGCTCCGCTTTCGCTTTCGCTTTTTGCTTTATGCTTTATGCTCTGCTTTAGCCAAAAAAGAAAAACTTTTCGATTTTACAGCTGCCAGTTAAGGGGCGTTCGGTTTCGTTGTGATGAGGGCGTGGCGGGGGCGGGAGGGGGTGGTGTTTGGTTGTGCATTTGTTGGGGTTGTTTGCACGACAGATGAAGCTGTCTGTATCGACAGATACAGCTTAGCTTAGCATCTTTCTCTATTGATTTTATACTCTCTTCGTGCCTATAATTGAATTAAACCAATTTCCTGCTTTTGCTAGCAGTTTGTTGTGCGTGTGTGTGTGTGTGCGTGTGTTGTGCTTGCCTTGCAAAAGATGCGACGCCAGCAGACACGCTATCGCAGTGATTCCATTGCGGGCACCAGCAGCAGCAGCAGCAGCAGCAACACTGGTGCCGCACGGAAGCCATCATTGGTTACAACAGTTGTGAGCAGCGCTGCATCGCCCACACGACGCGAATCGCTGGTGAAGCCCACCTGGCAGCATATAACACCTGGCCAATTACCGCCAAAGACGCTCGATAAAATCAATGGCATTGCCTCCGATGACTCCGATGATGATGGCTACCCGAAGCGACGACCCAGCGTCATTGTCCATCAGCGCCAGCAATCGCTCTCACAGCAGCCGCTGCTGCCAGACTATATGACGCCATCGAGCTTCTATCGTGAGCAGCTGCAGCAGCATACAACACATCAGCAGCAACAGCAGCAGCAATCACAACAACAACAACAGCAGCAGCAGCAACAACAGCAGCAGCAACAGCAGCAGATGCAGTCGAGCAGCAATGGTTTCAGCAGCAGATTTCTAAGCAGCATGCGCTTCAATGCAGCTGTGGAGCAGCAGCCTCTGCTGGACACGGGCGGCGGAGCAACTGCAGCTGCTGCTGCTACGGCCATGGGCGTTGGCGGTGGCATTGGCAGCTTCGGTGCTGCACGCAGAGGTAGTGGAGCTGGCTGCACTGTGGCACCCGGACCGGGCAATGAGGGCGCTGGGGCTACGCTTTGCAAATCCGCTGGACGTGCTCTCATACGCATGATATCATCCACGCCAGGGCATGATGAGGATGAGGATTTTGATATAATGGGCAAGGTGATTACACACACAAATACAAAACCACAAACACAGATACACATACCCAGATAGATATATACATACACGCAGCTCTGATGCTATACAATTTGGCCAAGTTAACAACTTGATTTATATGTTTTACCAATTGGCAACACGTTCAAATTGTCGCAGTGCAAAATTTTTTATCAATTTACATTACAATACAAAGAAGAAAAAGGGCGACAACAAAAGACCTGCAAAATTTATAAGTATTTCCACAGTCTGACGCACAAAATCCGAATTCTTTTGTTGCCCTTCTTCTCCTTGAACTTCCCCTACTACCCTACTCCTACTTCCACCTTCCCTTTTAATACTTACCTGATCCGCAAATTGATTTATGCATTGGGCTTTTTGGCCAACTTATTGCCAGTGTCTGACTGACAATGCTGGAGCATTTGATGGCTCCTACTCCAAGCAGCTGTACTCTGCTTTCTCCCTGACTTTCCCTCTTTGGTTTCTCTACTTCATTTCTTCAGTTTCTTTTACGCTTGTTATTTGCTGTCGCCTTTTTAGCGTTTTATGGCATTGCCTGATTTACAATGGGATTTGCATAAGCAGCTCGAACAAAACTAAAATAAAGCATAACAAAAAAAAAAAAAAAAAATTAAAATAAAAAATACAAATAAAAATAAATATAAAATAAAGTCATAAAATTCAATAAAGTGCAAAGTGACTAAAAGGAAATTAAACAAGAGTCGCTCTATAGCCATCTCTTTTGGTCTCACTCTCTCCCACTCACTTTCACTCTCACTTTTACCCTCACTCTCTTACTTCAATCTAACACTGTCTCTTGTCTTCTGTTTCTCCCTCTTCCTCATTCTCTTGCTCTCCCTTTTTACTTCTTCCTCACTCTCTACTAGTTTTTACCTGCTTTTTACTAATACATGTAATATAAACTGCGTTTTTTGTTAAAAAATTCAAATTTTTTGGCTTTTGTTACGCAGTTTTTTTTTTTTTTTTGTGAATTTCCATTGTCATAACGTTGCCATGGTGTCACCGTGCAACACTGTGTGGCACGTGTCCTTCAGTTTAGTTGGTTGTGGCATTGTGGCGCTGTTGCCTTGTTGCCATTAGTCACATCCAGAGTCACATCCTCCTCCTTGGCCAGAGAGGCCAAATGGTGGCAAGTTGCTGGCCTTATGCTTTTCATTAGCGCAATTCACTTGAATTATGACAAATGCCTTGACTCCAACTTCCCTTACTTCCTCTTCCCATTTCTCTCTCTTCTTTTCCTTTCCCTCATAAAGAATATTCAAATAAATATGAATAATAAAAACAACAAAAAAATTTTATCTACGCTTTGTGGTAGCGCACATACTCTTTGAAATCAAAGCCTCAAATATAGCTGTAGTTTTTGAGTACATATTTTAAAATATAGTTAATATTAAGCAATAAATTCAATGTTTAGTAATAGCTTAATCACTATATCAAAGCTTAGTTTAAATTCATTTCAAATAACAGCAAAATCTAGCGACTTTAAAGCGTCGTATGTTTCGTAGAGTATTAGAAAATAGGGAAAAATTAGATAGAGATAGGAAAAGCCAAATCCCGCAGCATATTTAATTTAATTCCTTTGTTTTAATGCTCTATGGATGTGTGTGTGTGTGTGTGTGTCAGTCATGCTTAGTAGCTCTGTTTTTGCAGCTAGGAAAAACAAACAGAAACGCGACGCGCATAGTGAAAATATTTGCATGAGTTGCCAGACACTAAAGTTATAGCTCTATATAGCATATATACGTATATATATATATATATATATATATATATAGTATATATTATATATACATATCAATGTATATATTATGTTTGAGTCTGTGTAAAAGTTTTGCGGCTGCTTAGTAATTTAAAATATGCAAATAAGTTGGCCTATTTGTTGAGGCTCACAATTAGCCTTGGGCTAAATTTCGGAGAGGGAGGGAGTGAGGGAGTGTGTTTACAGCTGACAATGTTATGCATCTTTTAGCAGGCTGTTAATTAAGTAGTAAATACTAATTAAAACGAGCAAAAACTCTGCAATGGGCAAATGTCAATGATTTACAGTTTTTACATTATCAATGCAAATTTTATACGAGCTGCGCTTTAATGTTAAACCAATGTTATGTTAAACTGCTTTAAAAGTATGTAAGAGCATGCGTGCAGTTACTGAGAGTGCTTGGCTAGCGCTTTCTCTCTTTTGCGCTCTCTTTGCCATTCTCACTTTGCGCTCTCTTTGCCATTCTCACTTTGCGCTGATACGTGTCCATTCACAGCGCGCGCTCAGCTCGTTTGGTTATGCGATCGCCTTTATTCACTCGCACTCATTGCACTTGGCATGCATTGTCTGATTGGCAGTTTTATTGCCTTTTCGCTGTTCCTTTTACTCGCATCATTCGCTCAGCTTATAATGCGTTTCTTACATTTGCACAGTTCAGTGTCGTTCGAACGACTATAGAGGAAAGATCTCGTGGAGGCTTGGCGATTTTTTTTTTTTAGGATTTCTTTAGTATTTAACTAATTTAAACAGAGCAGCAGAATTTTATTACCAATATTTCAAAAGCTTTAAATTAAAATGTGAATCATACAACTTTTTATTGGCAAAAGTAAAAACAATGCAATCAAAAGAATTTATAATGCAAACATCTTTATTTGTAATAACAATAAAATTAAGTCGTTTTTAAAAACACTTCAGCACTCATAAAATGCATAACATTTGAAATTTTATTAATTATGTTTAAGCATTTAGATATTTTCTGAAATTTAAAGCGATTTAAGCAGTTGCAAATCCTCGAATTACCTGGAATTCGCATTGTTAAAACGTAAAATGTAAAGAAAATCTCTGAACGCCATCGATGTGGCTAACAAAACGAATAAGCCAAGTTGGGAGAAGATATTTGGGCAAATATTTATCGACTGTGTAACAGCAATTCAACATGCAAATTGCAAATATTGCATTAAAAATATATAACCTTGTATTTAGCACAATTTATTACAATTTATTTAAAGAAAAGGGAGGGAAATTTAGAGTGGAAAGCTTCGTTTTTCAAGGGCATTCAATTCACTAGAATTATAGAAAATATGCAACATGCTACGGTTTCTGGCATTCTGATATAATATTTCAGTTTTAATTGCCTGATGCCAGGGCCAATGGAGCTAAGTAACATCTAATTTACCTTAACTCATATAACAGCAAAATTACTAACACACAGAGAACAACAGGGAAAGTGAGTGAAAGTGACAGTGAGAGGAAGAGGGAGAGGGAGAGTGAAAGCATCATTGAGAGAGCGAGGGAAGGGAATACAGTGAAAATCAAAAGAAACCACAGGAGTTATGCATGGCTTCAGTATGCTCGTGTTGGCTATGCATAAAATATATATATTTATTGAAATATAGTACATACATGTATACATAATATATACACATACCTGTGTTTATATATACATGTATATAGGGTGAGCATATATGCGTGAGCTTACATAAATTAAATTGCTGAGCGCAGTTTTAGCATACAAAATAAACAATTTGATAGCATACTATACAAATGATGTTTCTCCGTAATATTCAATGATTTTTCTTTTATTAAACACACACATGCACACACACACATACACATATACACATACCTATACCTATATACACACACTCCTGTCGATTATTGCCGTTGGCCAGGTTATAATGCTGGGCGATTCGGGAGTGGGCAAAACATCGCTGTTGATTCGATTCCGCGATGGTCGCTACGTTCCCAGCTATTTTCTGAGCACAGTTGGCATTGATTTTAGGGTAAGCTTGCATTTCCTGTCTCTCTTTCTCTCTCTCTATCTGTCTCTTTCCAAACTAAATACTCTAATTGTGTGTATCTCAGTCTCTGTGTTTTCATATTAATACTCATTATTAATGTTGTTCTCTTTGTTGTTCTTACTAATTGTTGTAAATGTCCCTCTGTGTGTATATCTATGTCTCTTTCTATATCACTATATTTCTATCTCTCTCTCTCTCTTTCTCTCTCTCTGTCTCTCTCCCTCTGCGTGTTTTGTGCTTTCGTCCGTTATCTGTTCGTCTGTCTGTCTATCCAGCTTTGTCTGTCCTCTTCTCAGTCAGCAGTTGTCAAGGCTATTCATACGTCTTTCACCTAAGTATACATCATCTTTTTACCCTCTATCACCTGTGTGCTCTCTCTCTCTCTCTCTCTCTCTCTATATCACATACTCCCTTTGTCTGTTTGTGCTTAAGTTTATCTTGTGCTTTGCCTTGTTATTGTTGTTGCTGTTGCTGTTGTTGTTGTGCCGCCCAACCTCATTCACTTCACTTTATTCCATTCCCCCAAAAACCACGAAGAACTCTATAGCTATGTTTTATGTGTATACCCTGTAAAAACATAGACATTCATCATTTCATATGTTTTTTTGTTACTTCTTTCACGCTTCTCATCAATCATTAACAGTTGCTGTTGTTTAACATTGTACATTGCTGTTAAGTGTTAATGTTAATGTTGTTATGTTAATTATCTGTGTGTAAATATGTTAAGTGTTTTAAGGGTATTTAAGCGTCGACTATATTACGTCTTACGTTCATTATGCCTATGTATTTCTGTGTGTGTGTGTGTGTGTGTGTGTGTTTGTGTGTGTGTGTGTGTGGTTTTGCTGCTTTGTCTGTTTGCTCTGCGGTTTTTCATGATTTTCATCTACATCAAATGCTGTTACTGCACCTGCTACTGCTGCTGATGTTGTTGCTGTCGCTGATGTTGCTGTCGTTACTGTTGTTGCTGTTGTTGCTGTTAATGTTGCTGTTGTTGTTATTACTGCTGGATTGTTATGCTTGGCTTTGCAGTGAAATATATTTGCTCTGCCTGCTTAACTTGGGGTTCAAGCATTTGCCCCTTTGGGTGTAGGGTGCAACAGCAACAGGAACAGCGGCAACATCAACACCAACAACAACAGCAGCAACAACAGCAGCAGTAGCATCAGCAACAACAGCAGCAGCAGCAACAGGACGGAGACCCTTGGCCAGAGTAGAGGCAGAGCCTTGTTGCGGCTAAGCTCCTTGGGGCTATTTATTAAAAAGCATATGAACTTGAAAAGGACTTGTTGATGCTTTTTGTCTCATTCTATATATGTATATACATACATATATGTATATATACGTATATATGTGTGTGTTTCCTGTTCACTTGTTACTCGTATTTAACTTTGTTGTTGTTGTTGTTGCTTTTATGATGCTTATTATTGTTGGGGATTCTGTTTCAACTTCTCGAGCTTTTTATTCTCGTAGAAATTGCTGTCGGCTCATGTGGCACATAAATTTATTAAAAAACAATAATACAATAACAAGTATTTGCCATGTCTGCCATTAGCAATTGCTCCCAATCTCTGTCTCTCTCTCTCTCTCCCAATCTCATATCTCTCTTCATGTTTTCCCCTTTGGTTTGTTCTTTGTCTCTCCCTCTCTCTCTCTTTTTGTGCGTCGTTTTCTGGCTCTTGCTTAACTTCTTAGCGTACTTTTTTATTTACTTATATATAATCCTAACAAAATGATTTCCGTCCGACCTCAAATTGTTCGTATTGATGCCCCTTTAAGTGCGTCCTTTTTCTGGATTTGCGGACCTTTTTTCCCCAATTTGTTGCCTTGTTCACACAAAAAAAGAAAATTAAAATCGAAAGAATTAATTTTAATTTATGGCAAGAATTTGCTTTAATATGATGTTTTAATATATTGTGGATTTTAAGTGTAAATATTATCTAAATAAAACGCTCGACTAGACAAAATGTGAGTGCATTGTATTTCTAAATGAATTCGTAAATGAATTCAATAAAGAATTCAATAATATTTTATATGCACATATATTTATTTAATTTATGCACAAATCTAAAACAAATAAATTTTGTAAATTTATTAATAAAATTTACTTAAAACTTTCACTTTCACTTTAAGTAGAAATTTGATGTTCTTGTGTTGAAATCTTTTAAGGTTTCCAAACTTTAAGATATCAGTATAAGCACTTCAAATGTTTGCATGAAAATAAAAGAGTCTTAGTATGCATGTATGAGTATGAGTGAGTGTTTATATCTCGATTCATATTATTTACCTTTCACAGTGTGCGCTCTAAATGAAATTCTGAGTAATTTGGTTCTTCTGTTGCCACAGTGCATTGACTTTTTGTTTACTTTGCTAGAAGATGACTTTTTTTCCATAGGTTTTATGCTTTCATTTTACTTTATAAACATATATATCTATACATCAGCCATACACACATACACATTTTTTGATGTTCTTTGTCGTTATTGCTGTACATATTGACTGAATGTCTGACTGTTTGACTGTCTGAGTAGCCCAGGCTCAGGCAAAAACCAAAGACCCAAGCTGTTGCTTGTTGAGACTACATATATATATGTTTCTCAGGGTCGTCCTCTTCAATTTTTATCATTAAAATTGCTGTATGCTGTATGTGAAATGTAATTGTGTTAGTGTATACACGAATGTGTTTGATGTGTCTGCATGGATTGGTTGCATGGGCCACCACTGAGTATAAGCAATAAATCAAGCATACGCTCGAGTGGCAGCACTTCTCTTTCTCTCTCTCTCTTTTACTCTATATTAGTTTTTCGCTTTGGCATGCATATATATATATATATATATATTGCAAGTTAATTACATTTTGTTAAACAATTGTGTTTCTCTTTTAACACACACATATGCAAATTGGAAATGGAACTAAAAATGGGAATGGAAATGGAAATGGATAATTCAATTTGGCAGAATAAAGTTGTTGTCGTCGATGGAACTCGGGTGAAATTGCAAATCTGGGATACAGCCGGACAGGAGCGTTTCCGTAGTGTGACGCATGCCTACTATCGCGATGCCCATGGTTCGTAGACCATTCACAGTCAATCTGCGGTCAATCATTCATCAATCACATCAAGAAAAAATAATATTTTCACATTCATTTGATTCGATCTTCACAGCTCTGCTTTTGCTCTACGATGTCACCAATAAGACAACCTACGACAATATACGCGCCTGGCTGGGCGAGATAAGGGAGTACGCACAGGAGGATGTGGTCATCGTTTTAATAGGTAAGAGATTCTCCCTCACCAAAAGAAAATATATATATATAGACACAGTATGCAGCAAATAGATTTGATTAAAGTGAACTTCACCATAGCCGTAACCCATTGCAGCTGCATCATTTGCAGTTATTGCAGCTGCTGGCCATTTAATTGAATTACGTGTAAAAACTTTTGTAACTTTTGTCGCTTTTCAAACGCACTCAAACACACACAAACACACCTGCACACACCTGCACACCTGTAGGCAACAAGGCCGATTGCAGCGGCAGCGAGCGACAGGTGAAGCGCGAGGATGGCGAACGCCTTGGACGTGAGCACAATGTGCCATTCATGGAGACATCGGCCAAGACAGGACTCAATGTGGAGCTGGCATTCACAGCGGTCGCCAGGTGAGTGACAACCCATAAACCAATATTAAAACTCACTTTCACCCATAGAGAAAGAGCGAGAGTTTTTAACAAAGTTCTTAACAAGCTTCCAAGTTTGAATTTTTTTGTTTTTTGTTTATCTATGCTAAACAGAGTGTTTAGAATTAGAACAGTTTATAGATTTAACAGTGGATTAATTTATAAACATTTCTAGAGCAGAGATTTTATGTTAACTACTAGCGAAGTATATTTTAAAAACCCTTTAATTAAATGATTAAAATACTAATGAAAAAGATATAAAATTGTAGCAATAATATTAGCTTAGTTAAAAAATAATCGTTAATTTAAATGGCATTGAATATGTGAACATTTCATCATTTAAAATGTATAAAAAAAATCTTTTAAATAAATCAATGAAATTACTAATTAAAGAGGTCAAACATTTCAGCAATTATTTAACCTGAATTAAACAAACTATTAAATTTAAAAGATATAGAATTTTCGCTTTTAATTTAGGCCTAAATTAAAAGAATTATTTAATAAATTTTCAAAGGCCTTCACTGGAAACATAATAGATTTTCACGCATGATCTATATAAACATTAGAGCAAATAGTTCCCAGAACAATTTAAACATAATTTTGATTGCCCTAAGCCTATTGAATAGTTCATTGTATTATATTAAAACTAATCTGTATATTATTATCATTCTATACCATTATTATTCTATTCTATTCACACAGACAACTGAAGAGTCGCGGTTACGAGCATGGCGATGATGGAAAATTCAATGTGCATGATTTTGTGCGTGACAATACAAAGGCTCGATCTGTTTGTGCTCAATGCAGGAACATGTAATTTGTTCCAAATGCCAACAGCACAATGAATACTTGCACAAAAAAAAAAAAAAAATTAAAAAGAAATAACAAAAACAAAAATTGAAACAAAAACCCAAAAAAAAAAAAACTCAAAAACAACAACAGAGAAAACTGAAACAAAAACTAATACAACAAGAGCTCACAAAACAAAGCGCAAATTTGTACAACAAAACAAAAAATTTGTAAGTGAAAGAGAACGAGCGAATGAATATGAATAGTTATTAAAAGAGACAGCGAGTGAGAGAGTGAGAGAAAGGCGATGCTTCGGCTATCGTTTTGCATGTAAATTGGAATTCGTTTTGGGTCTGTGAGAGAATTTACGGGGGGGTAAATGGTCCATTGGGAATGTATAATTTTTTTACAAATTTGCTTGCACCACGACGCCAATAAAATGCGTAAATGAATTGTGTGGGCATTTTGATAGCATAATAATATATATACATATAATAAATATATACAAATATATATATATATATATAGATATATACATACATTATACAGATATCTATATACAAATGTGTGAGTACATACTTTATTTTTGGTAGGGACGATTAGAAAAAATCCCAGTCCCAAAAAAGAAAAACGACAACACAATGAATTTGAATAAACCGCTGCAAAATCATGCTACATTGAGATTTGTCCAACACGTCGTTGATCAACGCATCGTGGTATTTCGTAAATAACATATATACGTTATTATAGCACTGTTAGTGGTCATACAATATGTGGAAACCTAGATTGAACCAAACCCCAATTAATGAAAAACAATCACTCAATTTACCTTAATGAGATAACAAAAGAAAAAACCTTTAACATTGAAAATGGAGAAATGAGAAAAACAACTATTAATTGTATTTATTGAGACTTGTGTTTTCTATGAATTGTTAAGTGTTATGCCTACCGTTAAGTTTTAACATGGAAACCCACACACCAAACTAAAGATACCAAAACCAAACAAATGTTTAATACTACTATTTTAAATGATTTATACAAATGTAATATGAATAATGAAAAAATTGAAGAAGCGACGTAACTATTAAATACTCTATGCAATTAAGTTAGTTTAAAATTCTATGTAAACCTTCGCATGATCTATGTGCAATACAAAATATATGCAGTTACTTACTTACAACTATTCAAAACTACGGATGCATTCGGAAAAGAAAAAACCCCCAAAAACCAACGCATACTTATATCATATATACTATAAAGAGTAAAATTAAAACTAAATAAACAGCATTATGCTTAAGCAGCGTCTTTCTTGCAAGTATACACACATATACATATGTAATGTACTAACAAATATACCGTAACAACAAATACATATTTACATTGAATGTGGTTTAAAAAAACATAACTCTGTGTTTCATTTCAAACTGCGCGCTAAAAAGGTTATACCCATAACCGCGCTGTACAACACTGACGCTGAACAGTGTGGCCGCACTTTATCGGCAAGTATGTTATCGATAACGCCCTTTGGAAACATGTGCTTGCATTCTCCTCAAACCTGCGTGCAAATAGTGTAAACTTTGTTTTATTTCTTGCTAATATATTGGTTAACATATGTGAATTTTACAAATATTTAAACACGTATGACGGTCGTGTGCTCATGCGGCTACTATTTCGTGGAACATGAAATTGGTAATGATTATTGTGACGTTTTTTCTTTGTGCTCCTTAAACTGCAGTTTTGAGCTAATGCGTTGTTGCAATTCCTGTTGTTGCGATTCTTTAGCGCAAACAGTGGTTGCGATATTGCGAGTGTAAGTACCATCCACGAGGTGAGAGTAACGAAACCGGCCGTGTGAAGCACTAACTCTTCACCGTCGAATATGCGTCGAGTAGCGAAGAAGCCGTGATTATCGTCGAACGCTACGTTAGGTTCAGTGCAACTAAACAAATGTCGCGTTTGTCCATTGTTCGCGCTTACGGGTATATCGATTGCATTCAAAACATTGTAAAACATGCCGCTTCGATCAACGCTTGAATTGAAATTGAAACAAGTTTCTAAACGTTTAAAATGCAATCTCAATGTTTCACGATTGAGCGCTGTTTGCGCAAACTTTTTGCAAAAGAATTTAAACATTTCGCACAACGACGCATCTTGCAACT
The DNA here is from genome assembly GCA_037040025.1 of Sphaerogastrella javana. Lineage (NCBI taxonomy): Eukaryota > Metazoa > Arthropoda > Insecta > Diptera > Drosophilidae > Sphaerogastrella > Sphaerogastrella javana. The sequence continues at coordinate 449 of JBANCZ010001388.1, read as the reverse complement.
GTTCATTTTGCAGTTCTTTTATATCATCACCAACAATGCTCGTGTTGAAAAAGTTTTCTAAATAATATTTATAAATTTCTATTGACCAGATAAAATTTGTTCTATAATTTAAATTCGCAATATTGTTTTCGCAAATATCGTTCGCAACTTTCGCTGACGTTGACGAAAACGGCACTTTATCGTATTGACGTGTTGCGTAAAGTATTTGAAAAAAGTGATTAACTGCGTTCGAGAATAGAAAGTTGTTGTCTAAGTTTGAATTCAAACATAAAATGTCACTGCTAGTATCGTTTATCAATGGCCAAAATTTCACGGTGTTTGCGTTGTTTTGTAAATGCGCAAATTTCAATCTGACGCCACTACTATTAGGAATAATTATGTCACCTGCGTTAAACACAGGTTCGGTGAAATCACAATTGTTGTTATCATAATTTGCATTAAAGCTGCTT
>JBANCZ010001387.1:0-22087 GCA_037040025.1 Sphaerogastrella javana | reverse complement strand
TCTTTAGATTTTTTGTTTTTTGTTTTTTTTTCATTGTGTTCAGCACAAAAGATAAGAACATTTTCGCTATTATGGGACTATCTATGCAACTAGTTAGAGCACTTTAAATCCAATTGCAAAATCCCAATCCCAGTTCCTAGGCCAATCGCAAACCCATTACCTCAATGGCTAATCACATGCGTACACACATACACTATAGACACATATATATATATATATATGCATTGTAGATACTCTACTCTTGTACGTTTTATATTTCCTTTGCGCCGTATCTCTTTGCTCCATTAGGTTTACTGCATATTATGCCCATTCACATGCAATTTAGCGTCGTCTTAGTCGCACTTTATTAGTTTTAGATATATAGTATGTATGTGCGTGTGTGTGTGTGTGTGTGTGTGTGTGTGTGTGCGGTGTAGGCAAGGCGTATACTCTTATCAGCACTGTAGATCCCCTACATATACAATATGTTTGTCGTCTGGTCACTCAGGTAACAAACAGATTCTGAGTGAGTGTGAATGTGAATATGAGTGTAAGTGTGTGCGTGAGTGTGACTATGAATGCGAGTGCGTGTGTGAGTGTGACTATGAGTGCGAGTGTGACTATGAGTATAGTGTGAGAGTGTGTATTTGTTCTAAGATTTGCCTCTTGCATACAAAGTTCTCGTAAAATTGAAATGATCTACATAGCATAATGCCAAGTTGTATAGGGTATACGATAAACGATATGCATACTGGCAACATGTTGCCATTGTCTTGAATTGAGTTTCATTAAATTTAATTTGAGTTATGTGTGCAATACGATGCTTAAATGAAATTTATGTATTATGCTTATTTAAACTGATTTAAAGCACTTCATTTGCCCCACTGGGAGCGACCACAGTGAAAAATTTCCAATTGTTACTAATACTTAAATAGTTCTAGATATTACTATAGATTATTAACACGGAGAGAGAGAATGCAACTTAAAGCTTACAATTGCTTTAAAGCTTTTGCTTTTATAGCTTTATGTTCAGGGAGTGCTTAAAGTTCATACAGTTTAGCTGTAATGCATTGAAATTTAAGAAGAAATATTTTATAAATCCATATTTATCGCTGTTGACTTTATTTATGTACTATAATCTTAGAGCTTTAAGTCGAAATATTGTAGGTTTAATATATTAGAAATAGAATAACTCGGTTAGTAATGGAATCTTTGTTTAAAGCTTTTTATTAAGTTTCATTGAAGCGCATATATGATATATACAATAAATAAATCTTAGGCACAAAGTCTTTGAATATAACAACAACATATGTGCGTATATCAAGTGAAGCCTTCATATTTTTGTTTATATTATATCATATAATAAAGTACTGCTACCCGATAAGCTGCCATATAAATTGTATTGTAAAATTAAAACGAAATGACAAATATATATATATTGTTGATATTGATATATATATATATCAAATATAGAATGCATGGAATAGAATGTGTGTAGATCGAGGGCTTAAGTAAACGACGATATTTGCTCTTGGATATATGGACGTACATATGTATAACAAAAGCTTATTTACAATATGGATTATGGATTATAGATGTTTATGACAGTCTGAGACACACTCTCAAGTTCTTATTGATGAGCTGTTCATATATATATATATATATATATATAAATAAAGTTTAAACTAGTTTGCCAGCAACTTGAGACACTTGTTTACTAAAGCGTTTCAATGATCCAACGGTTCGATCGATCGATCGATCGATAGATGTATCGATTGACCAAACATCTACACGCTCGCTACACCCACTTGAAAGACCAAATATCAACAACAACAACAATAAGAAAATTCGAGTAAATGAATCACATAAAGTGGCAAATATCTCTTAACGGTTGGCCAAATATGTGCTCGAATTGCGATCAGTTCCCAATTTCAATGTGGGCGAAACAGCAGCCCGAAAAAAAAATACTAAAAGGAGAAAAAAAAAAAAAATACAAATAAATTGTATACTGTTTACGCCAACTGTTTCAATAGAAAGCCGCGTTTCGACTTCGAGGTCAAAAAGCTGCAGAGGAAGAAACTGTGGAAGCAACAGCGGAACAACAAAAGGGCAGACTAAAGAGAAGAGAAGAGAAGAGAGGAGAAGAGAGGAGAGTAGAGAAGATGAGATGAGTAGAAGCAAAGGAGAAGAGTAGAGCAGAAAAAAGTCGCGCTTGTTGGTGATCCAGCATTGATCGGCGTCAGCGTCTAAATATAGATTTCGACCATATTTGATGATAATATATATAATACCAACCGGACCTACCTCAACCTGCACAGTGTTTGTATCTCTCAGATACAGCTGTAGATGTGGATGTATTTTTGCGTGTGTGTGTAGGCATATTCTCTAGGTGTACGTTTGTTCACATGGCAACATTGTATCTGTATGTGTATCTTTATCTTTATCTGTATCTTTATCTATATCTTTATTTGTAGCTCTATCTATATTTTAATCTGTATCTTTATCTATATATTTACCCCTATCTGTATATATATATATATACATATATGTATATCTTTAAATATATCATCTTTATATCCATATATCTTTATATCTATCTATGTATCTTTATCTACCTATGTACATTTTTACCCATGTGTCTTTCTATCTAGGTTTTATATCTATGTAAATTTATATAAATGTATCTTTCTATCTATGTTTTTTATCTATGTATCTTTTTAATCTATGTATCTTTATATCTACATTTTTATACCTATTCATCTTTCATATCTATGCTTCTTTATATCTATGTTTTTATGTATCTACATATTTGTATCTGTATCTGCACTGTGTTCGCTACTCGTTCGTTGGTTCTTGTATCGTTTTTGGGCCTTTTGCCATACAATGAACGCGTATTCATAAACAAGCCAACTCCCGACTCCTGCCTAAACCCTCATCTACTATAGTTTTTACCACTGCCACTGCGTTGCCATGCGGCGCATGTGTCGCTGCAAACAATTCCTTTGTGCTTTGCTCTACCAAAAGGTATACTCGATTTTTTTTATTAAATTAGAGCCGATAATATACACACATATATATATATCTATAAAAATAGTTTCATTATATATATTATATATACAAACTCATCCAGGAATCTTGCCTTGATCATGCGTGAATTTGTTGTAAGTGTATTTGAGCGTCAGTTTGGTTCGCGTATTTATTTCGGCTTGTTGTATTTTGTTTGTCTTCGCGTGTACGATATGTACGAATGGGTGTACCCTCTCCTTTCCCCTCTCTGCCCCCCCTCCCCTCAGTCTACTGTTGCCGCATGGATCGGGAATGTTGGGCGGCAGGCAACGTTGGCGTCCATGCAAACTGTCGTCATTGTAATTGTCATATTGCTTGTTGCATATACGTACGTCTCACTCCTTGGACTGTCTTCATGCCATCATACCATACCATTTCATTCCTTCATGCCAGTCTAGTTGTCAGATTCTCTCTCTCTCTATCTGTCTGTCTGTCCATCCATCCACCCATCTGTCTGTCTCTTCGCCTCTCTCTCTCTCTCTCTCTCTCTCTCTTTGTCTGTTTGTCTGCCTTCTTCTACTGCTCTGCGACTGTATGTTTGTGCCTCTGTTTGTTTGTTTGTCGCGTTCCCTGCGTTTGGTTGTTTCGCTGTTCTGTTCCCGGTTCTCTGTTCTCTGTTCTCTGTGTGTTCTGTGCCTTGTGCCTCTGCAGAAAGTAAAAGTTGCTTCTTCTGTGTGGCCTAATAGAGCATGAAACCACATGCATCACACATCCAAAGTGCTTGCTTTTAATCGAAAGTTATGAAATTAAGTCAAGTATGCTTAAACCATTATGTGTAGAATAGAATAGAATAGATACAATATTCAATAGGAAAAACTAAATAAATTTTTTAATAGATAAATTCAAATTTTTACATTCTTGTTTTAAGCTCTAACCAACACATTATTCAAGATTAAAGTGTGTAGAACTAGTGTCTATGTTTACATAAATTTTTAGACCATGTTATAATAGCACTATTAGTTATGCTAAATATATTATGAGTAGGCGTTGCAGAAGCTTCATTAGTGCAGATACTTTTATAAATTTGCAAATCGAAATAAATATGATATTATATTATGATGATATTATATGCTTTATTTGGAATGTGGTTTGACCGTAAAGCTATATGTTAGGTTTTCTTAAATTTGCTTTCAAAATTATGTGCTTGTATTTTGAATACAGTTTCTTGTTTAGTTTATTTTTGTTTTTCAATTTTGTGTTTTCTGGTTTGTCATAAATTTGAGTTTAAAATTGAAGTGTCAGGCGTGTATCAAGGCGGAATGTTTGCGTTGAGCTTGACTCTTTTTTCATAGATAAATTTCCATATACGAGTATCTAGATTGTGATATAGCCAAATACCAGTTATGTGACGGAAAAGTGTGTCAAAAGTATCTTCAATCAATTGGAACACATTGGAATACTCAGCACTGACCTTGCGCACGCTGATTTGCATTGTGCGCCGCTACAGATACTTTATCTGTTAGATACATAACGGCGTTCAATTGACGCCATCGCTTCAATTGTGCAAAAACAATAACAATAATGAAATATTATATTTCACAAATTGATTAAAAGGACACATGAGCCCAATGCACTCAGCTTATCAGACATTGAGATAGAGAGAGAGAAAGAGAGGGATCGGAATATTGGTAGATCGATAGCAACACATTTCAATTGATTTATTGAGGCATCAATTGACCGAATGCAAAGAATGCGAACGCAATCAAATGCCTTGAACAACACTCGAGATGTGCACTGAAAATTTCACCTTCAATTTCAATTTATGACGTTGACTGCGTGCGTGCCGCTGCCTTTAAGCGCTTATCAATCAACCCAGACCCAGAGAACACAGATAAATGGCAAACGAGAGATAGATACAGATACTAAAAACAGAGGCAATGCCCATGCATATTGTTTATCTCGAGGCAGCAGATAAGAGCTGCTAAATCTTTGTTTCCCACTGCAACTGCAAATGTATCTGTATTTGAATCTGCATGTCTCTGTTTGTATATATGCATATACTTATATATATATATATACACACAAATATATATATATATCTATATATGTATGTGTATCTGCCTTGTATCTGTAGAATTGCATGTGTACCTTGGGCTTAGGCGCTGTCAGCTGTTGCCAGCTGGCGCATATCTTTAGCTGTAGCATCAACTCTATCTAAAACATACTTTCGAAAAAGGCCAACCTAGAGCAACGATAGCAACCATGGAAGAGTCTATAGAGTATATATACAATATATATTCCTGATCGTTAACGAAAGGTTGTAACATTGTTTGTAGATACGTTTAGCTCGAGAGAACTTTGAAAGACAGGTAGAAGAAATTTGGTATCTACATATAGATACAATTAGGGATGGCACGATTAATCATATGATTGTACAATAATCGATTATTTTACTAAACATTTCGATTTAATCGAATCAAAAAAAGTGTTATAAAATGTGTTATGTAAGTAATCGCAAGGTTCAAATTAATCATATAGCCATAGATAGATACAAATCACATACCGATGAAATTTATTTAAAATATTGTCGATGACATGCGACTGAACCGATTGCTTGTAATCGTCTGTCTTGCTATGATCGCCGTCTTTCAATTTATCGCTCAATATCATTTAATTAACTTCAATTTAACGCTCTTCGCTGTCTTGTTACCTTAACATACGAATACGAATACGATTGCCACAACGAATACGTTTAGTATTTATGAATATTCGAAATGAATAAATAAACGTTTTTTCGGCATTCGGGTTTTTTTTCTTTGTAAAGAGACAACAAGTGTAAGAGAGAGAGAGAGAGATGGATATGAGATGTGAGATTTCTGTATTAACCTAAAGACTGAAATTTCATGCCATACAAAAATCTGTTTCTTTGTTGTTGTTTCTGTGACTATTGTTGTTATTGTTACTGTTATTGTAGTTGTTGTTGTTGTTGTTGTTGTCTCATATGTCGCCATTTGCTAATGAGATGCCGAATGAAAGAAAATGCAAAAGCAACACGAAAAAAAAATATATATATAAGTATATCGTAAACATAAACAAGAAGCATCAACAAGTTGGGCAAATGTTTGTGCCTTTAAAGCGAAGTTTTAATGCTCTTTTGAGTTTAATATTTATCTGTATTCGTTGTCTTCCCCTACCTCCCTCTCCCTCTTTCACTCTCTGTCTCTATCTCTTTTCTTAATAATTTATTATAGTTTGAATGCCGATTATTGAACACATTTTAGACCTTCGTATGTTCTCTTTAGATTAATTTTGCTTTGTCTTCTAACGTAGAGTCTACTAACTAACGTTCCACAAGTTCTCTGTATATTTCTGTACAGGATCCCAACGTTCCGCTGGATTATATAAGCTGTATACATAATAAAGATACAAATCGTATCTGCTTTTTGAAAAGGTGTGCATAAATGTGTTTCCAAATCCTTCTTTTCACATCTTTGTATTTACTGCTATTTGAAATTTTGAATCAGTCAATTTAAATAATTCTTGTACGCATATATTCCGCATATATCTGTTTCCAATTCCACTATAAATATATCTACAAATCGTATCTGTAATATTTCTTTAAAAATAAAAAAAATTTTTTTTCAAATCCATCCTTCAACATCTATTATATAAATATATATGTTCTTTTGAATAAATTGATTCAATTAATTCTCATTCACATATATTCCTGAAATATATATATATATCTGTTTCCAATTCTACAGTAAAGATACAAATCGTATCTCTTTATAAAAGAGGGGCACATATATATGTGTTTCCAAACTCATCCTTCTCCATCTTTTATATAGGAAATCTGGGCATTTTGAATGAATCGATTCAATATATTCCGTATGTATATCTTTTTCCAATTCCACAATATAGATACAAAATGTATCTTTTTTTAAAGAGAGTATTCATATATGTTAAATATATTTTTCCAAAGCTATCCTTCTCCATCTTTTATATAGTAAATGTGCACTTTTTGAATGAGTCAATTTGAACAATTCTTATACACATTCCGCATATATATCCGCATATATATTTGTTTCCAATTTTATGGTATAGCACATGGTATAGTTGCTCTATATAAATTCTGTAGTTTGAGTAATTTGTAATATAATCGTATCATAAGATACATTTGTATTCAATCCGTATGGTATTTTAGTGCATAGTGTATCTGTCTGTTTCCAATTCCAACGTTCCATATGCCAAAACAAATTGAATAGCTGCAATCAACTGAAGTGGCAACTGAGTGACAACAGAATGCATACAAATTTCAAACTCGTTGACACTTTCAACGATCTGAGGCGTTTCATTCCGATCGTATCGCTGCGTTTCGATCTAATGACAAATTCAAAGCACTCAAACAATGTGCTATAGAGTGTGTAAATCATATAATAAACAATTTATTTATATATGGTATATGGTTATATAGCTATATATATATATATATATAGAAACACACAATGAGGCTTAAATAAATAAAACTCCCCAGACACAAGCTCATTTCGTATGCATTTAAGCCTGAGTAATGAGCGGCGACTGCGCAGCAACAGCAGCAACAGCAACAGCAGCAGCAGCAGTTGAACTGCAGCAACATTGAATAGACGCGGTTTTTCACGCGCTTCGTGTGATGGTTTGTTGAGCTTGAATTTAAAGTTAAGTTTGTTTTATATTATTTTGTTGCTTAAATTTAAAACGCGTATTTCGAATGCATTTCAAGTTTTATTTTTGTTTATTTTTTTCTGTTTGTTATTGTTTTTTTTTATTTTTTTTTGTATTTATTTGAAATTTTCTTAATGCCTTTTGGGTGTTATCACATCGTGTAAATCGCTAGCAATTCAATTTGCAATTCAACTTCCGTCAACTGTTCAGGCATTTATTTTGATTTTGATTTTTATTTTAAGCTTAAAACACAATTTAGCCAATATAAAGCTAAAGGCCTACAGATACCTCGTAAATTGCCCAATAACAATAACGTCTTCGAAATGCACAAACTATATCGATTATAACTTTTATATGACCAGAGTCAGAGTTACGATTTTTGCAGCTTAGTTTACTTGTATATATACCTATCCACATGCCAAATATCATAGCTATAGATGGAAATTTTCTCGTAAAAGATACAACTATTCAGAGCTGCTGAATAGATCAACTTTTAAACATTTGTTTTTGGAATTACATTACCTTTTGTGTTGCTTTGTTACAGTTTTGTATGCATGTCTTTGCCTCTGCTTATTACAGGGTATTTAAATATGAAAATGTGCATATAAATAAATATAAATGATCCAAATAAATAAAAATATCAAATGATTATGTAAATGCGTAATGTAAATGTAAATGAAAATTGTAATTAATGAGCATAAAATGCGGAAAATTGTGGAAACAAGTTTGCATTTTTATGCGTCGCATAAAATGAAATGTGGTTTTCTGGACAGACAAACCCAGACAATTCAAATAGACTGTGAGACAGTGAGACCAAAAAAAAAAAAAAAAAAAAAAAAAAAGGCACTGACATCGTCAAACATCTATGGCCAAAAAAATGTTTGGCCAGGGTTTTTTTTCTTCATTGTTTTTAATTAAAAGTACGTGTTTGAGTACGAGCACAAGTATGAGTGTGAATTTTGGAGTTCGAGCATTTATTTCAGCAAGATACATTCACTTTTTATTTGCTTTATTACTGTCTGCGAGGGTCTCAAATTGCTATGTTTTCAAAAAAAAAAACCCACCAAATAATAACACAAAACCACAACAAAAATAGAAACGGAAAAAAAACTCAAATCAACTGTAGTTAAAGTTCATAATAAACTTTCGTATGGATGCAACTACTTAATAAGCATATCAATCCATATGAGTTTTCCCCCCCATTAACATTTCATGGCGCTGTTTGATATCTCTTTTGATTAATTTCTCTACTCTTTCATTTGCAGACACCGCGCAAAATCTTCAAAAAAAGAAAAACAATTAATATTTCCTAAATGATTTTGGTTTATAACACTGTGGAGCTCAGTTTTGTATTGTATATTATTATTTTTATTACAATTATTTCTTATTCTTTTGTGCTGAATGCGAAAAAAAGTTCAGTCTGACTGGCAGTCATTTGTTTTGTAACAGAGCTGTCCACTCGATGCTAGAATTTCACATTAAGTCTGACAGCCTTTAATAAGATTCGAAACCGTGTCTGGCTTTTAAGTTTCTCTTTTATTCATTATTGGCTATAGACAGCCTTGTCAACTTGTTTGAAGTCAAGTCTCATAATATTATCAAAGATTGTAACTCTGCAATTTATAATAATCTATTAGAATATAAATAATAAAAGTATTATAATATTTAAGGTTTAATAAATTTATATTATAATAATAGCAATAGCAATGTTTTTATATTCTGATAGATTTAATCACTTATCATTTAGATCTATCAAATATTGTTGACCTTATATGTAGAGTATTTAAATTCTCCAACGGCGTTGCCAACCCTTTTTTTGTTTTTTTGTTTTTTTCAGAATAAATACTTTCAATCAGTTGCTCTCTATGTAAAATAAGCAGATGAACCTCAACTTTAGTTACTAACTTGATGTCAATCTTTTGTCCACAGGCAAACAGCACGTACCAAACACAGTGTGTGTGTGTGTGTATGTGTGAGTGTGTGCGTGTGTGTATCTATGTCTGGTATGGCCTGCCCACCTGCTGCATAAGCAAATCGAGCACGTTAATTAAATGTCAACAGATTCGAAGTTGATCAGCGCGCGGGACGCGAAAGGACGCAGAGTTGGAGTTGTTGAGGCTGAAAACGAAACCCCAAACGAATCTGAATCTGAACCTGAAGCTGAAGCTGAAGCTGAAGCAGAAGCAGAAACTGAAGCTAATGCTGAAAAGTGGAGGTAGAGCCAGAAGTAGTAGTTAAAGAAGGCGAAGGCAAAAGCAAAAGTAAAGACGACGGCAACGAATTGAAATTGTGCAAAATGTTTGTACGACTGTCAAATAAATCATAAGAAGAACAACAACAACAATAGCAACAACAAACAACAACAACAACAACAACACGTACAACATTTAACATACAACATACAACAGCAATCAACACACGGCTACAACAGCGGCAATAAAAATGGTTAATGCTGTGATGGATGCCATTGCGGTAAGTATCCAATGTCCAGCTATACCTATGTATATAAACATATATACATACATGCATATATGCATATTATATACTCTTACATAGAGTATACTATACATCAAAAATATAGCCCTTGAAGTCGTTATGTATCTTTTGGTTGGCATTATAAGCAGATTAGTTTAAAAGACTATCATTGCTTCATATCATTCAAATAAATTCGACTAATCTCGGCAATAACTAGCTCTAGGATTATCAAATTAGGCATTTGGATAGATATATATTAGTTTAATGCAATTAGTTCAAATTTGTTACATATCAAAAGTATCTCATTATATTGACAAAGCGAATACAAAACTTGCGCATGAAATACTTAGCTAATGCAATAAATGCCTTGAATGTGTATTTACTGTCGAGTGCATTCGACTAATGCGCATGTACATAATTTTTCTTTTTTTTTTTTTTGCGCATTATATTATTTGATTTCATTATATTCCATTTCATTTGATTTGAATACGTTTTTTATGATTCCTAAATTGAAATTGCAGTCACAGCCAATTGAAGTTGTTCGTACTTCAAAACAAGCAACTCGCGTGATTATCCACTATATTAAAGGGTATTTCGTTTAGTTTATATGGTAGGTAACATAGCAAGATGTGTAGATATACTGATTATATATCTATAACATATATATTTTTAATGATATATTTATATATTAATATTTAGTATAATATTTAAAGATTTAAACCTATTATGAGATTTAATTTTGAAGTTTAAAGTATTTTTAAATATATTACTTTTTAATAATAGGTATATTTATTACATTTTGTAAGTTTGGTATATATATTTTTTAACTTTTAGTACACCTGATTTTAAGTAAGGGCATTAAACCTTCTGTAACTTCAAGTCGAACTCCTCGTTTTTTTTTCTTTGTATTTTTGCCCACATTTTCAATTTGAATTTGAGTTTGCTATAGCAATTGCTCAATTGGCTGGTCTGACTCTATAGTGTGTGTGTGTATGTGTGTGTGTGTGTGTGTGTGTGTGTGTGTGTGTGTGTGACTTTCTAGTGTTCATGTTTTTTGCTTCGGTTGTTGCTTCTGTTGCGGAGACCACGCACAATTAAGTAAAATTACCTCAAGTGCACTTGGCGCAGGACCCTATGGTTTGTGCCTTAGCTAAAGTGTGAGGTTCCCGCGCTTCATTAAGCCTGGTTGAGTGTGTTGGGCAGACTCAGGATCGTATGAAAAGTATTCACGCTCAAAATAAAGCTAAGGCATGTAAACTAGTGGACTTTTTAGATAGAGGGCAGCTCTTGGATTGTATAAATTGTAATACTAGAAGATATATAACTTGTTATACCAGCTGACTTTGCCATGGATCATTCCTTAGTTACTACTACTATATCTTTTTGGTACAGGAGCAAATGCAACTGGGGTTACTTCCGCCCGTCGTCTTTCATTGTTTTATGTTTTTAGTGTTGGTCAATGAACTCGAAGGCCTTCAACTCACTCTCTCGCTCTTGCTTCCATTCCTTCTCGCACATACACACACGCACACAATTCCATATATGCACACCCCGGCTTTTTTTTTTTTTTTTTTTTGAGTAACTGACACTTAGGGGTAAATGTTACAGAATGAAACCTTTAATTGAAGTCGTTATTTAGCAGCTCGCGCCATATACTAACTAAATTGAAAGGAAGAACAATGTGGTCGACTATGAGAGACTCTAGCATCAAAATCGTATATAATTGGTAATATGAAAGCTTATAACATTTATGTTCGTATAATAAAACTAATCTCACATCAAAATGTTTACCGCCTCTAGTATTATGTATATACAGAATGTGATGATTGAATAAGTTTATATATATATATTCTTTGTAAATACATAGAACAATAAATAACTTCAAAATGGATTAGTAAACTAAATAAGTTAAGAAGCAATTATGATAACGATAATATAGTAAGAGTATATTTTTATAAGGTATTTGTATGAATTCTGTAAAAGTGTTGTAGCTCCATTGCGTAGCGATAGTGTATAATAATTGTGGGGGTGCGTCAGGGGAGTCAAAGTGCATGTGTGACAAGTTGGGGGGAAAAAAAAGAACGAAATCAAACGGAGGTAAAGAGGGCACAAAGAGAACGAAACAATATGTGATGCTGATGAAAAGAACAAGGACGTAGTCGACAATGAAGTTGAGGAGCTGAATAAAGCTAGAGATGGATGGCAAGGGGGAAGTAGTGAGGAATGACGGGTAGCCACAACGTCAACGTTGAAAGGCGCATTACGAATATGGTCAGAGGCCTCTGGGGACAGCTGAGAGACATAGATAGAAGGGAACAGAGCTACACAGAGAGAAAAGGCGAAAGAAAGAGAGTCAGCGAGAGAGAAAGAGAGAGAGAGAGAGAGAGAGAGAGAGAGAAAGAGAGAGAGAGAGAGAGAGAAACAGAGAGAGCTTTAGATACAGCGAGTATGTGCACTGCATGTACTAAGGGGGAAAAACCTCAAATTGTGAAAACCGAAATTAAATTTACATCAAAAAAGGACATCAGCAGCAGTAGCAACATGTGAGGGTGCTAAATCCCAGAACCCTCGGGTCTAAAGCGTGCCCCCTTTGTTATTTTATTAGGTGAGAATTGTGTCGTATACTTATAAAAGCAAGCGGGGTGTACGTATACTACGGTTCTACTAGATAATAGAAAAAGTAACAACGAAGTGAAGCTTCAGTTGAACGCAACCGACACTGATATACACTGCAACTAACTACTCTATCTTTAAATAAACATAATATAATAATCTGTATTGTTTTTATACGAACTTCACGAATTTTTACCATCAGAAAAGGCGCGAAGAATATTTTATTTTATTTTATTTTAATGGTCTTCTATGAATGTTGTACACCTTTCTCTATATCAAACTTGATTTATCTAGTTCTTATAGTTTTCTAGAGAATTGAATCTAAGCAAACCTACGGATCGTAGACAACTCGGCGGTTGTTGAAAGCCTGTCCGATTCCGTCTGTTATAAAAATATACTTATTTCACCATGTCTGAGCCATAGCAAATGCATACGGGGTATAATAAGCAGAATATGTTAGCTGGTCGCAGGGTGCACACTGCGTTTCCGTTTCCTGTGCCGAGCATTACCATTGGGGTGGCTTAGTGCCCGGGCGTGTCTGAGCGGGTGGTTGGGGTGTGTGGCAATACATTAAATTAGTTTTGACACGTAAATTCGTTTAGCTTCGCCCCCGCTGTAGTCGCTTTTCTTAGCAGCTCCTTTGCCTTTTCTGGGTTCTTCCTGCGCTGTTCCTCTGGTATTCGCGGCATTTTGTAGAATAATTTTAGGCTGTCACTGGAGAAGCACTTGAAATATGCGGAGAAAATTACACAAAACTTCACGCTGCAAACGCTTCGAATTTATAGGTATGACACCCAGGTCGAATAGGATGTGGGAACCGGTGCTGCTATGGCCCCAGCCACCTTGTGGCTGGGCTTTCCCAATGCCAAATACAATTAAAATTAAAAAATGTTAAATGTCTGTTATTATTGCTCTTGATTATACCTGTTTGTGCGTGATTGTGCACGATTGTGCCTGTTGTCCACGCGCTCTATGCTAATTGGTCGCTGTTGTTGCATAACTTAACCCTCTAAGACTACTTTTCAAAAAATTACAAGCGTAATGCGTTCCTTCAGGCAGGCTTACGTGTTAGAGGGTTAACTTATGGCACTTCAACTCACAATTGGAAACTATACTAAATCAAAAAACTTGTATGTATAAAGCGTCAACTTATACTTGCACACAATTTGGTCGTTGTTTTGAGAAAATTGAGCGTTGTTTTAGTATACTACAACACAAACTAATGAGATTTACAATGCATTACTAGAGCGCAGAGCATCTAAGCCGATTAGACCGCAATATCAATGTAAATTCAATTATTTTCACAGGAATTACGCACAATTTGGACATTTTGCTTGTGAATTCTTTGAATTTTCATGCAATCAATGAATAATTGCTGCAATTTATGCTACATACATATTTATATATGTATAATATTCCATCTATTATGCATGCTTTTCTATAGCATACATTTTTGGGGAAAATTTATTTCATGGGAAATATCAATATTACTTATAAATATTAAACAGGAACTTAAATATAATTAAAATATATCCATGAAATTACCTACCCAGTACCCAGTACCTGTATAGAATAGTACCCACCCTACCCAATATAGTACCTATACCATGACTGTAGATATACAATACATAGTATCGTTTATTTATTTATAGATACATGCATATTTCCCAGTTCGTGAGTCGTTATTGTTGCCCTGACTCAACTCGTCAGCTCAACTGCAAGCAACTAACATTTTAAACTGGAATCAAGTTAAGTCCTGCATCCACAAAATGATAAATGATGAGCCAGAGGCCTTGTCCTAACTGACAAAGTCCTGCAGCAGTAGATGACAAAAGAGCAAGCAGGCGCAACATAGGTCGCATATTGGGTGGAAGTACAACAAGCACTACTTGTATATAGCTGCAGGCTTAATGCAACACACTTAACTGCAACAAGACCAATAACGGGAACCACCAACACAGTGGACCCTCTGAAAGGGGAACTCCAGCGAACTATTCAATGCGGTAGATGCTTTGAAATGCCTTAAATTATCTGATTGTCGAGCATTCAATGTATCTGCGGAAGTATAGTTTTATCATTATCTATCCTGTTCTTACAGGTCCTAACATTCTCTCTCTCTCCCATTCTTTCCCTCTCTGTTTCTCTTTCTCACTCAGTCGGATTTCTGAGTATACTGTTCTAATCATGGTACGTTTTTTAATGAACGATATTTATGAATCACAGGAGTACACTAAATCATTAATGGGTTTTGAAGGAGAGAGGAAGGTGAGAGAGAGAGAGAGAGAGAGAGAGAGAGAAAAGGGAGAGGGAGAGAAAGAAAGAAAAGGAGAGGGACAGAATATGGGTAAAGAGGGAGGGGTGAACAGAGAGCCCGCTAAACAATTGGCTGAAAGTGGGAGTCGCACGGGCTGAGTCGTGATTGAGCCAGAGAAGAGTCTACACCACAGTAACAGCACGTTTCATCATGTTGCAAGTGCTACCTGTTAAGCTTCAGTGCTCGAAAGGTGGGAAACAGTTTAAACACGAGGCGTGACCTGAGCATCCTAGCAGGGATAATTGTTAAGTTGTTGCTGTAACTTAGCAAAACAATAATTCGATTGGACATGCATTTGTTTGGTATTGCATTTTTCATCTTTTTTTGCTTTTCAAATTATACAAATAATGTTATTAGAATAGGTAGAGCATACAGTTGTTACGACAACAACCTCTCAAAGTAGAACGTATAGTCGATACTTTATAGTTAAAAATATAGCTAAAATAAAAGATATTCTCAATGCATCAAAGGAATACGATATATACTGTAGATATAGGAGACGCTATATATACGTATTACATTTGAAAGATGATATAGTATCGGAATAACCTATTGGGTATTTGCTTGAGTGTAGCAAAGGCCTTGAAGTTTTAATACCCACCACCCGGACCAAATTCCTTACCCCTAGGAGACCGACTGCAGATAAAAGACAAGACCTGATGACGCCAGTCGTTGTCACAGTCACAGTTACAGTCGCAGTCGCTGCTAGCATCGCAGCTGGCGTCACCTGCTGCTCTTAGTCAGGGTGATTATCAGTTCGGTTCACAGCAGCATCGACAGGGTCTGCATTTTACGCTTGCCGCGTGCCTCATGCCTCATGCCGCATGGCTTAATGCACTTTGTTGCCGCCGCCTGCCGTTTGGTGGCGCCATTCTGTCGCGACGCTTTTTATAATTGAAGCAAATTGTTTGGCATTCACTTGTCCTGTCGACTGGGAGGCATGAGTGCGATGGGTGGGTGGGTGGTCGATGGTAAGCGAGTGAGAGTGTGGAATGTGGTTTGTGGGTTGTATGCTGTATACTGTGTTTACCCTGTCTTTCATTCCGTCGGTTGTCTTTATTTCATGCACTGAGCGAAACTGTCAGTCAATTAAATTCCATATTTACGCGATGTGTTGGAGTTGGAATTTGATTCTTTTTCTAGTGTAGTTGCGTTTACAAGACAATTATGTTGAATCCTAGAGCGATGTCTCTCAGTGATAGATTGGGAGAGCCAAGAGCGGTTGTTCAGAGTACACATGCTTCTGATGTATCTTTACTCAGCTTCTCCCTACCGTACCAACGATTTTGAAACTCCCATTGATGCTACTCAAGTCAAACGATTCTTTAATAAGATAATAATAAAATGGTTATAATGATTGCTTGATTGACGTAGTATTTTGAAATTATATCCTTGCTAATATGATCAAGCTGTTGAAATTTTCTAAGGATAGAATGGTTTTCGGTAGTCTGTAGACTCTGTAATGATTTTTAAGTATTAGAAAAACGTATATTTTCTTGTGGTTCAACATTAGCTGAACAAATTGAAACTCAAGTTGCAGCAAAGTTCCAAGATTTGAAAACTGAAATCCCCAACTTTGAACACTAAAAAATAAAAAACGTAATTCTTACATAAGCCAAAGCAAAGATCGATAATCTCAACACAATGCTGTATTGACGGATCATGGGCATAGCATTTATTTATTGATCATTATTTGGTTCATTTGGGTTTGATTCTATGCTTGGTCGGGGTATTTTAGCGGGTGGTTCGTCTGAGGGAAGTGGTGTGGTTGATTTTCGTTTTGCCTCCTGGTCCTTTAAGCGCTCTGCCTTCTTTGCCAAAAGTTCTTCCTTCTTGGCCTGTTGTTCCTCTCTTTTGGCCTGCTGTTCTTTAAGACGTGCTTCTTTTTTGGCCAGTTGTTCTTCTTTCTTGGCTTGTTGTTCTGCTTTTCTGGCCAGTTGTTCCTGTTTTTTGGCCTCTTGGTCTTTTAAGCGTGCTTCTCTCTTCGCCTGAACTTCTTCTTTCTTCGCCTGCTGTTCCTCCTTCTTGGCCTTTTGTTCCTTAATGCGCGCTTCTTTCTTCGCCTGCAATTCTTCTTTTTTGGCTGCTTGCTCTTCCCGTTTAGCTTTTAGTCCATCCTTTTTGGCCTGTTGCTCTTTCAAGCGTGCTTCTTTTATTTGAGCTTTCTTTTGTTTGATCTCCTCTTTTTGTTCTGCTTTGAGTTCAGCCTTTTTCATTTGCGCTTCTTTCTTCAGTTCAGCTTTCTCTTCTTGTTTCTTCAGTTTGGCTTGTAGCTTTCGATTCGCTCGCTCTTCCGCTTTCTGTTGCTTCTCCTCTACTTTTTTAGCAGCTCTCTCTTGTGCTTTCTGTAATCTCAATTCCTTTTTTTGGTCTGCTTTCTCTTGTGCTTTTGTCAGTTGAATTGCTTTCATTTGCGTAATCGTCTCTTGTGACACCTCCTTTACTAGTGCTACTCTTTCTTTTGCCCTCACTTCCAATTTCTCTTCTACACTCATCTTTCGCAGTCGGTCAGCCAATGTCACCGCTTTCTCTTTAATTTTTCCCTCTTCTTTTTTTTTGATCTGTTCTTCTTCTTTTGCTGGCACTGATTTTGGTTCAAATTCCTTTTGTTGTGTTTCTATTGAAATCGATTCCTTCTCTTCTGTTAGTTTATTTTCCATTGTTTCTTCCACTAGAACGTCTTTCTCTTCTACTTTATCATCTAACGTTTCATTTGCTTGTTCTAATTTTTCTTCTGTTTCGCCTACTTTAATTCTTGTGTCCTCCTCTGGTTTCTTCTCTTCCGCGTCCGTTCCTAACACTGCTCTCTCATCAGTTTCTTTCTTTTGTTTTGCTTTATCTGTTATCGTTGCTTTGTCCTCTGTAGTCTTTTCTTCAGATTTGCTTTCTATCACTAATTTATCATCAGGTTCGTTGAGTTTTACTTCATTTAGTATCTCTGCATTTTGATTTGTTCTATTCTCTTCTCCTCTGTCTTTCAGTTCTTCCTTCTCGTTTGGTATCTTTTGGTGATTATGTATACCCGGTGGTGTTCCCTCTTTTTTTTGAATTTGTTTTTCTTCATCTGCTTGAGATTTCTCTTCTTTTATCTCGTTATCTTCTGCTTCTGCTTCTGCTGTTGGAACTGATTTCTCTTCTAGATTCTTCTGTTGAATATTTTCAACTACTGCTTTCTCTTCTAATATTTTTTGTTGCTTCTCTTCAGACCCATTTTCTACTGATTCTTTCTTTTTAGCTTTTTTTTGTTGCGTTTTTGGCGTTTTTGAAGTTAACGTCGTTTTTCCTTTTATTTTATTCTCTTCTGTTTCTTTCGTCAACCCTGATATATCCTTTTTGATAGTCTCTCCTGTTTCGTCCGAATTCACTGGTTTTGCTTTGGTTCTCTTCTGGTACGTCCTTTTAGCTGGTGCTGCATTTTTTGTTAACTTGTTTGTCGCTTTGTCCATTAAGTCTGCTTTCTCCTTGCTTGGCAGTATATCGTTCTCTATCGACTGTGTCTCTTGGTTCTTCTGTGCTAGGCTAGTTGTCTCACTTACTTTTGCTTCTGCTTCATCGGCTTTTAATTCGATTTTTTCTGTTTGGTTCACTGGAACTTCTTTCTCGATAATTTTCTTTCGTTGTACTCTCTTTATTGGCGCTCTCTTCTTTTTGGGTTCCTCTCCTTGAGTTGCCTTTTCATTCATTTTTTCCTCTTCTGTTTTGTTTACTAGCATTTGAATTTTTTTCATGCCTTTCTGTGACGTTTTCTTTTCGGGAGCAGCTTCAGGTTTTAGTTCCCTCTGACATGGTCCGTCTACTAACTTTTCTTTTAATTTTGGTTCTTCTCCTTCTTCTTCTTCTTTGATTGCTGGTGTATGAGTTGCTTTCTTGTGTTGTTGTGCTTGCATTGGGCACACTGTACCGTTATCAGATTTCTTCTGCTCTTCGACCTTGCTCTTGGTTACTTTGTAATTTCTCGCACGTGTTTTCTGGAATTGTTCATCATTTGCATGTTGACAATCATTTATGACTCCTTTCCTTTCTTTCAATTGAGGCGTATTTGACCTGATTCTCTTCCTTCCTGCATTGATCGTAATTTCTTTATATTCTTTCTCTTGTGTCTTCTCAAACTGTTCATCATTTGCGTATTGAGAATCCTTTCGAAATCCTACTTCTTCCAATTGAGATGCATTCGACATGACAGTTTTCCTTTCTGCATTAATTGAAGATTCGTTGTAATCTTTCTCCTGTAACTCCTGGAATTGTTCATCATTTACATGCGTAGAATCGTTTTTCTGTCTTACTTCTTTTGCTTTCTTTCGTATATTTCTTGTAGTTTCGTTGATACCTCTCTTTTGTATTT
Source organism: Sphaerogastrella javana (assembly GCA_037040025.1). Lineage (NCBI taxonomy): Eukaryota > Metazoa > Arthropoda > Insecta > Diptera > Drosophilidae > Sphaerogastrella > Sphaerogastrella javana. The sequence continues at coordinate 2,654 of JBANCZ010001387.1, read as the reverse complement.
TTTTTGATTGTTCATAATTTCCGTGCTCAGAGTCGTTTTTGAGTATGACTTCTTTTAATTCAGGCGTATTTAACGTGACGGAATTCCTCACTCCATTGGTCGTAGTTTCTTTGTATTCTCTCTCCTGTATATTCTGTAATTGTTCATCATTTGCGTGGTGAGAATCGTTTCTGAGCCTTACTTCTTCCAATCGAAGTGTGTTTGACCTGGTTGCTATCCTTTCTACACTGTTAGTAGATTGTTTGTAGTCTGTCTCCTGTGTCTTCTGAAATTGTTCGTCATTTGCGTGTTTAGAGTCGGTACTGAGTCTTCCTTCTTTAAATTGAGGAGTATTCGACCTGACTATTTTCTTTTTTGCAGTGGTCGTAGTGTCTTTGTAATCCCTCTCCGGTGTCTTCTGGAATTGTTTATCATTTGCGAGTTTTGAATCGGTTCTGAGTCTTACTTTTTCAAATTGAGGAGTATTCGTCCTGACTGTTTTCTTTTCTGCATTGGTCATAGCTTCTTTGTAATCTCCCTCCTGTGTCGTATGGAATTGTTTATCATTTTGTTGTTGAGAATCGTTTTTGAGTCTTATTTTTCTAAGCCGTGTGATTTTCGGCCTGACTGTTTTCCTTCCTGCATTGGTCGTACTTTCTTTGTGGTCTCTATCCTGTGTCTTCAGAAATTGTTCATTTGCATTTTGAGAATCGATTCCGAGTATTTCTTTTTTGAATTGAGACGTTTTTGACCTAACTGCTTTCCTTTCTACCTTGTTGGTGGTGGTTTCGTGGTAACTGCTGTCCTGTGACCTTTTCAATTTTTTATTATTTGCGTGTGGAGAATCGTTTTTGTGGCTAACTTTTTTCTCTTGAGGTGAATTTGATCCGATCGTTTTTTTTTCTGCCTTGGTCGTAGTATCTTTGTAATCTGTCTCATTTTCAGCCCCATTGTCATTTTCAGAATGAATCTCTTGTGTTTTGCTATCAACCGTGATCTCGTCTGTTTTCTTTTCTTTTCGGTGCACCGTATCATCTTCGGTTTGTGATTCGTTTTCTGCTTCCTCTGAAGTAACTTGTTCTCTGTTTAGGCTGGCTTCCGTGTCATGTGCTGCTTTCTCTGCTTTCTCCTGGTCCCTCTTTAGTTTAGCTTCCCTATGTTTTTCCTCCTTTAATCTTTGTTTCTCTGCAGCCTTTTCTGTTCTTTTTCTTTCCCTGACTTTCTCTAGTTGTACTTCTTTTTCATACAGTTCCATTAGCATTGAATATCTTACTTTTGCTTTAGCTTTTCGTTTCGCTTCGATCTCTCGTTTCGCCATCATAAATATTCTCATTTCGATCTCTTGACCAACCAAACAATCACGCAAAGGTGGTAAGCTCTTTACTATAGGATGCACATGTGCTAATCGTTTTTTGGACTTCGGTTCTCCATTTTCTGGGACTTCTGCGTTTTCTGTATTTTCGCAGGCAGTACCTACAGTCTCTACGCTCTCTTTCGGATCCTTGGTTTCCTTTGTATCCTTCGTATCCCTAGTATCCTTTACATCCCTGGTATCCTTTACATCGTTTGTATCCGTTGTATCCTTTATTTCCTTTATTTCCTTTGCATCATTTGTATCCTTTGTATCATTTGTATCCTTTGTATCATTTGTATCCTTTGTATCCTTTGTATCCTTTGAATCCTTTGTATCCTTTGTATCCTTTGTATCCTTTGTATCCTTTGTATCCTTTGTATCCTTTGTATCCTTTGTATCCTCCGTATCCTTCATATCCTTTGTATCCTTCGTATCCTTCGTATCCTTCGTATTCTTCGTATCCTTCGTATTATTCGTATCCTCCGTATCCTTCGTATCCACCGTATCCTTCGTATCCTTCGTATCCTTCGTATCCTCCGTATCCTCCGTATCCTTCGTATCCTCCGTATCCTTCGTATCCTTCGTATCCTCCGTATCCTCCGTATCCTTCGTATCCTCCGTATCCATCGTATCCTTCGTATCCTCCGTATCCTTCGTATCCTCCGTATCCTTCGTATCCTCCGTATCCTTTGTATCCTCCGTATCCTTTGTATCCTCCGTATCCTTCGTATCCTCCGTATCCTTCGTATCCGTCGTATCCTTCGTATCGTTCGCATCCTTCGTATCCTTCGTATCCTTCGTATCCTTCGTATCGTTCGCATCCTTCGTATCGTCCGTATCCTTCGTATCCTTCGCGTCCTTTGTTTCCTTTGTATCCCTGAGCTCCTTTTTATCATTGTGGGGTTTGATGTCAATGTGATTAATGTAATTTCTGATCTTATAGGGCTTAAGGAGGCTATAAGATTTATGCCGATTAAGGCTTTCATAGAGATAATAGTAATCATATTTTTCCTTAACATAATTTTGATCATCTTTATCAAAGAAAGGATTGTTTGCGTCCTTTTTCTTTTTATCATTATCATCATTATTATTATTATTATTATTATTATTTTTATTATTATTATTATTATTATTGCTATGATTATTATTATTATTATTATTATTGTTATTATTATTATTATTATTATTATTACTATTATTACTATTATTATTATTATTATTTTTATTATTATTATTATTATTATTATTATTATTATTATTATTATTGCTATTATTGTTATTATTATTATTATTATTATCATTATTGTTATTAATGTTATTA